>CAVNZG010001731.1:5000-50555 GCA_963693315.1 Diogma glabrata
TGATGCTCTTATAAGTCTAGAAACAGAGGCTGAGAGGTATAGGATGGATATTATTGCTCTACAAGAAATTAGGCAGCCGATAATCGGAAAACAAGATTTGGATAGTCACTCTCTATACTGTAGTGGTCATCCTTCTCGAAGAGAATTTGGTACTGGCTTCCTTGTTGGTGCACGAGACGAGAAGGATAATTTCTACATAACACTGGAAGAGGTTATGAAACAAACACCAACACGCGACTTCATTATGGTTCTTGGTGACTTTAATGGACAGATTGGAAGAGATATCTCTTTTGGAAATGTGGTGGGTCCCAACAACCTGCATTTGAATTTGAATGATAATGGTGAGAGAATGACTGAGTTTGCATTATCAAATAAATTGAGAATTGCCAGTACGTTCTTTCCGCATTCGATCGATTCATAAGCAGACTTGGGTCTCACCGAATGGAAACACTCGAAATCAAATTGATCACGTTCTAGTAACAGCACGTTTCTTTTCGAGTGTTCTGGATGTGTGATCCCTTAGAGCTGCATACATTGGAAGTGACCACTTCCTTGTATGTGCAACGATAAGGTTCCACTTCCCAAATCCAGGCATTCCAAAATTCAATCAACGGAAACGTTTTAACATCTCATCATTAAACAATGATGAAACAGAAGAGAGATATCAAATCCATATTGCCGAAACATTGGATAAATCAGAAACCGTTAAGAGAGACGTCGATCATGGTATTTGCTCAAAGATGCTGTTTTACGCGCTGCTGAGGGAATACTTGGACGACCACAGAACCACTCCCAGAAGCCATGAATGAATCAAGCATGCCTTGACGCTATTCAATACAAAAGAGATTGCTATCTGAAGTGTCTACAAGGACGCAGCACTAGGTCCACGAAGGAGAACTTTAAACTGGCAAGACAAGCTGTTACAAAGCTATGTAGACGAACGAAGAGAGAATGGTGGAGGAGACAGTGTGAGGAGATTGAAAGCTTCAATAAGGAACATCAATCGCGTAACTTCTTTCAACAGGTTAAAACCTTAAAGAAGGGCCCTCAAACTAGATCGACTGGTATTCAAAACGAAGATGGGGAGCTTCAAGTAGACCTTAAAAATATTTTAGATACTTGGGCCGCTTATTTTGAGAATCTTCTCAACTTAAGTGACCAGCAACAAGTCGGACGACGAGCAAAGCTTATTCGTGCGTCAAAGGTACATGTAGATGAACCAACCAAAGAGGAATTCGAAGCGGCGCAGTCAAAATTAAAACGCAATAAAGCACCTGGTATCGACGTTATAACATCCGAAATGATTGTACATGATGGCGGAACTCTATCCTTAAGATGAACTTGTTCAAATGATCTGGAGGACTGAAACCATGCCACAGGACTGGAACACAGCTATGCTGATACCAATCCATAAAAAAGGTAATCGCCTACAATGTGCAAACTACAGAGGAATCGCTCTCCTTTGCGCAGGATATAAGATCTTTTCCTACATTTTACTATCCAAAATCAGTCCTTTTGCTGAACAGCTGTTTGAAGAATATCAATGTGGCTTCTGGCGGGGCCGAGGTACTACCGATGCACTTTTCTCGATAAGGATGATTTTGGAAAAGTGCAGAGAGTTCAACATACATGTGCACCAACTCTTCATTGATTTCAGGCAGGCCTACGACTCTCTCGAACGAGAGACTCTATGGTCTGCTCTGGTGTCAATGGGAATTCCTGGTAAGCTGGTATCACTATGCAAAATGACAGTACAGAACTCTCAATGCTGTGTACGAGTAGAGAACGAAATATCAAAGTTTTTTAAAGTTGACTCCGGTTTAAGACCAGGTGATGTTATCTCTCCTATACTTTTTAATTTAGCCTTGGAATATGTGTGCCGTCAAAAGAAACTACCGATTAATAACAATATCTTGCCAATAAACTCAGTACAGATGATTGCTTACGCTGATGATGTTGTCATCCTCGGCCGAAGTGAAGCTGTTATGAGTGAGAGTTTCAAGTAGCTTGAGAGTGGTGCTAGGAAAATTGGTCTGCAAATTAAGTACAATAAAACCAAACATATGAATGTTTCAAGAGAGGCTGAGAAGAAAGATTTGATGTGCGGCGATGAACGAATTGAGGGAGTTGAATCTTTTAAATATTTCGAATCAATGCTTAACTCAAAAAACAGCATACTTACAGATATAAAAGCTCGAATCGCTGCAGGTAATCGAACTTTCTACTCCATTAAATCTCTCCTTGGATCACCGTATGTATCAACTAACACCAAGCTCAAGTTATACAAGACATTGATTAGACCGGTTGTGATGTATGGGTCACAAAATTGGACCCTTACACAAAATAACGAATCGCATTTATCTGTATTTGAGCGTAAGATCCTACGCTACATTTTTGGTCCACTTAAGACAGACGATGGAGAGTATAGAACCCGGCATAACTTTGAGATCAGAGACCTTCTTGAGGGTCCTGATATAATAGGTTGTATCCGTTCTAATAGGATTGCTTAATTTGGTCATGTTCTACGAGCCGATTCACAGTCTGGAATGATTAGAAAATGTACGTTAGTACCCCAGGGAGTGGGCGGCCGTGAGGTAGACCACGACTACAATGGGAGACTGACGTAATAAACGACCTTAAAAAATCGGCTGCCATGGTAATTATGTTGCTGTTGCGAATGACCGTGGTGAATATTCAAAGCTGATTAGCCCGGCAAAGCTCCTACATGGAACATGAACGCCCTAAAAAAAAAAAAAATAGTATTTATTTAGGAAATCAGCTCCAAGAATGGGACGGTAACATCTGCTTTAACAAAGGGCTGACAGAACACTCGTCTGAGCGTCCAATATATAAGTTTAGAAACCGTGTACCGTAAGTGGTAACTTTAGTCGCATTAGCTGCGTAGAGAACAAAGTCTGATTTTCTTGAGAGTTTTTCCTCAGCAGTGGCGGGGATAACTGACACTTTAGTACCTGTATCAACGAGGAATTTCTTTCGAGTAGAAGTGTCTAGGCTCCGTACACGGAGTTCGGAATGACTGTCATCACACGGTGTCACATGTGAAGAGTCTAATAGTTTTTTGAAAAGCTTAAGGCAGAGGAATTGGTGTACTTGGAAAACTGTTTGCACTCGGGATTGCTTTTTTTGCTTCTCCGTTAAAGTAGTGGTGGTAGTAGCGAATATGTACCATCAAACAGTTGCACGCATGATCTGGATCGTGGTCGCATGGGGGAGCGGTTAGATCATTGAAAATTTCGATTGCGAAAAGTTTCGTTTCTTGGATCTTCTCCGGGAGAATTGAGAGAATTTTGGCCGTTGAATGGCATTGAAAAGCTGTACGTTTTGTGCTTTCAATTCTTTGAATTGTTCAGCAAGTTCCATAACATCGTTAGAGCAAGAAGATGATGCGGTAGGGCTAGATACCGCTTGAATTTGAGTTTCCCTTAGGGAAGAGGGGACGTTGTCTGCTATCTCAGCAGTCTTCTGTTAATCAGCACTGACCACCGCGATAGCAGCGCAAACAGTAGCTGGGAGTTTTCCTCTCTGAGAACTTTAAGATAGATAATTAAATTCATTCTAATAACAAAACACATATTTATAAAATCGAAACTATTCGTGGTAATAAAAGAAAAAATTAACCTGAATTTTTTTTGTGAATTTCCTGTTGTTAGGGTCACAGCTGTGAAATATTTTATTAATCAATCAGAGAAGAGAATCACAAAATTCTTATTTTTGATTGGTTAATAACATTATCAACCAACAGCTCACATCGTTATCCATCCAAACCCAGCTAGAGATAAGAGATCCGCCTTAAATTTTAATTCACTTTTTTGAATCTATTACATACTTGTATTAATGTTTTTGTATAGTATCAAATTTTCAATGTCAAAATTAAACTTCAAATTAAATGTGAAAAACTAGGTAAAATGGGCACATTTATTAAATTATTTAACATTTCGAAACAGCTATCAAAATGTTTTAATACTGCTTATCAAGTATCGAGTGTTATTTCGTCTTCGTTAAATAAAAGGTAAATATATTAATCGAAAGTTTAAAAATCTCTTATTATTTTTAGCTTTTTCAACTCGATACCTTAAATTATTGTTTAACTTTAAGTCACACTAAAGTGATACCCACCCTGTGTTTTAGTAAGAATATTATAATCAAAACTGCAATTTTTTATTTTTAGTTATCCGTGTCTTTCAATTTCTTCTTCATTCAAACAATTTCATACATCTCCGCCTAAAAATGATTTAATGGAATTTTTTGACAATAAAAAAAATTGGGGTGAAAATGAAGTAAAAGTTGGCCGAGCATGGTGCAAAGATGAGCTTAGAATAAAATCAAATACAGATTTACATAAATTATGGTATATTTTATTAAAAGAACGCAATATGCTAATGACAATGGAACATGAATGTAACGATAAAATGGAACTATTCCCTAGTCCAGAAAGGATTGATAAAGTTAAATTGTCAATGGAAAATTTAGAAGCGGTGGTTCGTGAGAGAAATCGAGCGTATCATTTATTAGAGACTGGTCGAGATGGAGAACGTCACGGATATGTAAAATCAAATCAATTTGGTATCAACCACTTTTATAAAGAAAGAGAACATTTAATACCTAAAAAATTAAATAAAAAATGGCGTATTACTCATAATTCAATACCAAGAGGACATGCCGTTAGGAAATTTTTATTGTTCTATCGAGAAAAATTGTGGAACGAGAAACGAAAGAAGAGAAAGTAAGCATAATTGTATACAAAAAATAAATATGATGAAGTAAATTAATTTTATTTTATAGCCGTGATCGTAATGAAGTAATACATCTGTTGCGCCGAAATCCAAATCTTAGTAAAAATTTGCTTAGGGATAAATTTCCAACCGTTGATATTGAGAAACTTATAAATAGTGGAAAATGTCGCGGTCATTATGTACCGTAAACTTTGCATTTGATATATGAAACTAAATAAATAAAACACTAAGTAGTTGAATGACACTTTTATTTATTTGTTTTTTTTCAAGCTTGCGTGCAGGAGCGTTCGAACTATGTATTCGTGTTTTTTATGCACAAATGTAATAGATTAATGTTTTAGTACTAAAGTGTAAACTTTAATGCCTAGTTTACACGAGGCAAGTAAAAATAAAAATTTTAGCAAACAAAAAGTTAGGTTAACAATACGAATTTTGTAAACAAATAATTTAACTCGTCCTATTTTGGTTGAATTAAAATTTGGTTAAATAATTATTAAAATATTGTCTAAATTGTAGAGAAATCTAAATTTAACGAAAATGTTGCCAGGTGGATAAATCTGTTTTGGATATTTTTTAATAAAGTTTTAAAAATAGGCTAAAATTTGATTTAAAAGAAATTAAAACCGATCAGAATCGTCCCCCAGGTGATGTTACTGTAGTACAGTTGGTATCGTGTGAACACATAAGGTGAGCTACTTGCATATGCGAGTAGGACAGTAACTGCCAGGCGAGTTACTACAACATATATTTTGTTTTACTCGCCTTCGACACGATTTTATTGACATTTTGTTTTTTCAGGTCTTTATTTAATATTATTTTTTAAATAGGTTAAAAAAATTAGTTAAAATAAAAAATGTCGTTTAGTATAGTAATAGTAGATTTTTGTATGAGCTTAGAATGAAGGCAATTCTTCACGAGGATGAAGTTTTCCTGGAACGAGCATAGCGAGTGGAGGGAATCATCCGAGTGAAGAATTGCCTTCATCCTAAAGTCGTTGCCACATGACAAAAATGTTTGCCGGATTGCTAGCAACGATTTTCTAATTTTTGATTATCCGAAAACTTGCTTTATTTGGATATTATGCTAAATGTATGGTAAATTAGAATACCTATCGATTGAAATAAACAAAGCTTATTATTAAATTAATTTTAATTGATGATTTTTCCGAAAATCATTTTGCACGATTTCTACCGCCAATAGAAATAAAAAATCGTTCATAAATCTCCACTAATAATATAATAATATAATATTTTGGAGAATTATGAAGCTGTGAGAAGCTGGCCCCGGAATGTCACGATTTTAATTCATTTTGGTATCAATCAATTGCGCGTAATTGCGCGTTTAAGAAAATATATCCCTTTTAAAAGCGCGTCCTTTGGTTTAGGAGAAAAATGGAAAAAACTGTCCGGGGCTACGGCAAACTAAAAAGTCTTATAAATCGCTAAATAACAACCTTAGAATTGATTTTAAGGTGTCAAACAATTGCGCGTTATTAGGAGATTCTAAATTATACAACGCGCCTTTCGCAAAAATTATATTTATTTACTTATTAAGCTTGAAACATTTTCAAAAAGTGAGGTTAGAAAAATAATTAGTACATCGATTTTCTTTAGAACAAAATGCTTAGTACAAACACTCGCCGCTAGATGTCACAATTGATAGATAAAAGATTTGATCTGTTGATTCAAAGTAATTTCTTTATTATTTTGAAAATTTTACAAAGATTATTGTTATAATTAAAATTATTTTAATATCAAATAATTTAGTATGCATTTGTTGTTATTATGTGTTGTTTAATTGAACATTTTCAAAAAATAAGTTCATTTAAAAGCGCGTCCTTTGGTTTGTGAGATAACCGAAAAAATTGCGTCCGGGGCTACGAAAATTTTTGAACTGTTTTAAATCACTAAATATTAAGCCTTCCATCGAGTTTATGGTGTCAATTAATTGCGCGTGATCAGCAGATTCAAAAACACTGAACGCGCTTTTCCAGGGAATAAAATCTTTTGAATTGTATAACAACTAACATTAACTTAAGTGAGGTTATAAAACTGACTTTCTCTAATATAATTTTTCACAACTAATCCAGAATTTTATTATTTGTGTGCATTTTGGTGTTGTTTAATTGAACATTTTCAAAAAATGAATTCATTTAAAAGCGCGTTCTTCGGTTTATGAGATAAACGGAACAATTGCGTCCGGGGCTACGAAAATTTTGAATTGTTTTAAATCACTAAATATTAAGCCTTCCATGGAGTTTATGGTGTCAATTAATTGCGCGTGATCAGCAGATTCGAAAACACTGAACGCGCTTTTCCAGGGAATGAAATCTTATGAATTGTATAACAACTAACATTAACTTAAGTGAGGTTATAAAACTGACTTTCTCTGATATAATTTTTCACAACTAATTCAGAATTTTATTATTTGTGTGCATTTTGGTGTTGTTTAATTGAACATTTTCAAAAAATGAATTCATTTAAAAGCGCGTTCTTCGGTTTATGAGATAAACGAAACAATTGCGTCCGGGGCTACGAAAATTTTGAATTGTTTTAAATCACTAAATATTAAGCCTTCCATCGAGTTTATGGTGTCAATTAATTGCGCGTGATCAGCAGATTCAAAAACACTGAACGCGCTTTTCCAGGGAATGAAATCTTATGAATTGTATAACAATTAACATTCATTACTTAAGTGAGGTTAGAAACTCACTTTCTCTAATATAATTTTTCACAACTAATCCAGAATTTAATTATTTGTATGCATTTTGGTGTTGTTTAATTGAACATTTTCAAAAACAAAGTTCATTTAAAAGCGCGTCCTTTGGTTTGTGAGATAAACGGAAAAATTGCGTCCGGGGCTACGAAAATTTTTGAATTGTTTTAAATCACTAAATATTAAGCCTTCCATCGAGTTTATGGTGTGACTTAATTGCGCGTGATCAGCAGATTCAAAAACTCTGAACGCGCTTTTCCAAGGAATGAAATCTTATGAATTGTATAACAATTAACATTCATTACTTAAGTGAGGTTAGAAACTCACTTTCTCTAATATAATTTTTCACAACTAATCCAGAATTTAATTATTTGTATGCATTTTGGTGTTGTTTAATTGAACATTTTCAAAAAATAAGTTCATTTAAAAGCGCGTCCTTTGGTTTGTGAGATAAACGGAAAAATTGCGTCCGGGGCTACGAAAATTTTTGAATTGTTTTAAATCACTAAATATTAAGCCTTCCATCGAGTTTATGGTGTCACTTAATTGCGCGTGATCAGCAGATTCAAAAACTCTGAACGCGCTTTTCCAGGGAATGAAATCTTATGAATTGTATAACAATTAACATTCATTACTTAAGTGAGGTTAGAAACTCACTTTCTCTAATATAATTTTTCACAACTAATCCAGAATTTAATTATTTGTATGCATTTTGGTGTTGTTTAATTGAACATTTTTAAAAAATAAGTTCATTTAAAAGCGCGTCCTTTGGTTTGTGAAATAAACGAAAAAATTGCTTCCGGGGCTACGAAAATTTTTGAATTGTTTTAAATCACTAAATATTAAGCCTTCCATCGAGTTTATGGTGTCACTTAATTGCGCGTGATCAGCAGATTCAAAAACACTGAACGCGCTTTTCCAGGGAATGAAATCTTATGAATTATATAACAATTAACATTCATTACTTAAGTGAGGTTAGAAACTCACTTTCTCTAATATAATTTTTCACAACTAATCCAGAATTTAATTATTTGTATGCATTTTGGTGTTGTTTAATTGAACATTTTCAAAAAATAAGTTCATTTAAAAGCGCGTCCTTTGGTTTGTGGGATAAACGAAAAAATTGCTTCCGGGGCTACGAAAATTTTTGAATTGTTTTAAATCACTAAATATTAAGCCTTCCATCGAGTTTATGGTGTCACTTAATTGCGCGTGATCAGCAGATTCAAAAACACTGAACGCGCTTTTCCAGGGAATGAAATCTTATGAATTATATACAATTAACATTCATTATTTAAGTGAGGTTAGAAACTCACTTTCTCTAATATAATTTTTCACAACTAATCCAGAATTTAATTATTTGTATGCATTTTGGTGTTGTTTAATTGAACATTTTCAAAAAATAAGTTCATTTAAAAGCGCGTCCTTTGGTTTGTGGGATAAACGAAAAAATTGCTTCCGGGGCTACGAAAATTTTTGAATTGTTTTAAATCACTAAATATTAAGCCTTCCATCGAGTTTATGGTGTCACTTAATTGCGCGTGATCAGCAGATTCAAAAACACTGAACGCGTTTTTCCAGGGAATGAAATCTAATGAATTGTATAACAATTAACATTCATTACTTAAGTGAGGTTAGAAACTCACTTTCTCTAATATAATTTTTCACAACTAATCCAGAATTTAATTATTTGTATGCATTTTGGTGTTGTTTAATTGAACATTTTCAAAAAATAAGTTCATTTAAAAGCGCGTCCTTTGGTTTGTGAGATAAACGAAAAAATTGCTTCCGGGGCTACGAAAATTTTTGAATTGTTTTAAATCACTAAATATTAAGCCTTCCATCGAGTTTATGGTGTCACTTAATTGCGCGTGATCAGCAGATTCAAAAACACTGAACGCGCTTTTCCAGGGAATGAAATCTTAAGAATTGTATAACAATTAACATTCATTACTTAAGTGAGGTTAGAAACTCACTTTCTCTAATATAATTTTTCACAACTAATCCAGAATTTAATAATTTGTATGCATTTTGGTGTTGTTTAATTGAACATTTTCAAAAAATAAGTTCATTTAAAAGCGCGTTCTTTGGTTTATGAGATAAACGAAAAAATTGCTTCCGGGGCTACGAACATTTTTGAATTGTTTTAAATCACTAAATATTAAGCCTTCCATCGAGTTTATGGTGTCACTTAATTGCGCGTGATCAGCAGATTCAAAAACACTGTACGCGCTTTTCCAGGGAATGAAATCTTATGAATTGTATAACAATTAACATTCATTACTTAAGTGAGGTTAGAAACTCACTTTCTCTAATATAATTTTTCACAACTAATCCAGAATTTAATTATTTGTATGCATTTTGGTGTTGTTTAATTGAACATTTTCAAAAAATAAGTTCATTTAAAAGCGCGTCCTTTGGTTTGTGAGATAAACGGAAAAATTGCGTCCGGGGCTACGAAAATTTTTGAATTGTTTTAACTAAATATTAAGCCTTCCATCGAGTTTATGGTGTCACTTAATTGCGCGTGATCAGCAGATTCAAAAACACTGAACGCGCTTTTCCAGGGAATGAAATCTTATGAATTGTATAACAATTAACATTCATTACTTAAGTGAGGTTAGAAGCTCACTTTCTCTAATATAATTTTTCACAACTAATCCAGAATTTAATTATTTGTATGCATTTTGGTGTTGTTTAATTGAACATTTTCAAAAAATAAGTTCATTTAAAAGCGCGTCCTTTGGTTTGTGAGATAAACGGAAAAATTGCGTCCGGGGCTACGAAAATTTTTGAATTGTTTTAAATCACTAAATATTAAGCTTTCCATCGAGTTTATGGTGTCACTTAATTGCGCGTGATCAACAGATTCAAAAACACTGAACGCGCTTTTCCAGGGAATGAAATCTTATGAATTGTATAACAATTAACATTCATTACTTAAGTGAGGTTAGAAACTCACTTTTTTTAATACAATTTTTCACAACTAATCCAGAATTTAATTATTTGTATGCATTTTGGTGTTGTTTAATTGAACATTTTCAAAAAATAAGTTCATTTAAAAGCGCGTTCTTTGGTTTATGATATAAACGAAAAAATTGCTTCCGGGGCTACGAAAATTTTTGAATTGTTTTAAATCACTAAATATTAAGCCTTCCATCGAGTTTATGGTGTCACTTAATTGCGCGTGATCAGCAGATTCAAAAACACTGAACGCGCTTTTCCATGGAATGAAATCTTATGAATTGTATAACAATTAACATTCATTACTTAAGTGAGGTTAGAAACTCACTTTCTCTAATATAATTTTTCACAACTAATCCAGAATTTAATTATTTGTATGCATTTTGGTGTTGTTTAATTGAACATTTTCAAAAAAAAAATTCATTTAAAAGCGCGTCCTTTGGTTTATGAGATAAAACGGAAAAATTGCGTCCGGGGATACGAAAAGCTTTGAATTGTTTCAAATCACTAAATATTAAACCTTCCATCGAGTTTGTGGTGTCAAATAAATGCGCGTGATCAGTACAGGGAATGAAATCTTATGAATTGTATAACAATTTTAACATTCATTACTTAAGTGAGGTTAGAAACTTTCTTTCTCTAACATAGTGTTTACATCTAATCCAGAATTTAATTATTTGGATGCATTTTGGTGTTGTTTTAATTGAGCATTATGGATAAATAAGTTAATTTAAAAGCGGCTCACTTGACTGATGTCACTTGATGGCGCCCCGATGTTACCTGAATTACCTGAACATAACGAAATGCTTACCAAATAATATTTATGGGCCTCTCTTAAAGAGCAACGTCCCTGCAATGACGCTTTATCCATAACCACACCACCTAGAGACATAAGGCGGCCTGCGAAATGTTTCTTACAAGATGCTAAAAACAGTCATCTACGAGCCTACGTATAAGACGGGCTTAAAAAACATACATACCAAAGTTGCTGAATACACAATAAAGAACTACGCCACGAATCGAGTTATTAACAGCAAGCTATACTACTATAAATCGCTGCCGAAGAAGTCAAACTATCACGCAGCACCAGAACCATCCTAGCGCAGTTGAGATCCGGTTTGTCACGCATCTCAAATAACTACGTGAATAAAATTGACAAGAAAATTGTTGACCAGTGTCCCGCATGTGAGAGC
Organism: Diogma glabrata; assembly: GCA_963693315.1. Classification (NCBI taxonomy): domain Eukaryota; kingdom Metazoa; phylum Arthropoda; class Insecta; order Diptera; family Cylindrotomidae; genus Diogma; species Diogma glabrata. The sequence continues at coordinate 16,627 of CAVNZG010001731.1, forward strand.
ACGCCACATGATGCTAACCGCCAGTAGCAGAGTTCCTGAAACTGGACTTGGAGCTGGAAGAACAGCAACATATTCCGTCGTTACAACAACAACAACAAAGGCAACTATTGTTATTAGAACTTAATAAGAATAATAACACAGAAATAATACCTATTATTTAAATTTTATTAATTTTAAATAAGTATTACATTTTTTATTTTTTGTAGACCAAGAATAAAGTATGGTATGTTCTTATCATCGACTGCTTTTGTTCCCTGCAAAATCATTTAAATTAAATTTTAAATATTAAGATAAACGCAAGAACATACTTTTGGCAATATATTTTGAATGTTCTTGTAAATACCAGAATTTACAAAAACGTGTGCATCGTGAGAACTGCCAGGAAACTTGTAGCTTATATCTAAGAATCTGAAATATACAATTGTTTGTTTTTTTTTAAGCTTATTATTAATAATAAAATAAAGTTTTTCATTACAGTAATTGTGCATTGCATATTGCTTGCATGTTGAAGGAATTCCAATATTTCTTATTAATAAAGTCCCTATATCCAATTTTTGGGGCAACAATAGGTATGTGCCATCAATACATCCTATTATTTGTGGGATTTTGCATATTTTTTCGAAATCCTCGCTATATTTAATTGCTTCATCTTCGCTGGGCATATAAATAAATTCCTTAATGTGTTTAATTAAACTTTCGCAGAACTCCAAAAATTGTAGCAACTACTCTAAACTCGCAATAGCTAGCGAGTTTGTATATTGCTAGCTGTTTTTCTACTGATAAACTTTGAAAATTATCAGTAGCAGTCAAATACGTTTTTGGTTCAAGATCATCATTTACATAGTACAAATATATAAAAATGTTTCCTTTGTCATGCGAAAGTTCTCTATCCATTGAGAATTTGTGTAATGTAAAAATATATTTTCCCAAGCATTCTTTGTTAGTTTTGGTCTCATGTATATTTTGTCGTAATCTACTTTTATTGTACACAACATTTTTTCAACCCAGAGCGATGATGATGCATATATTTGCATTTGTGTAGGCCATTCCTTTATGCTGTGCTTTTTAAGTCTGCGTTTCATTTTCACTAATCGCAACTTGCTTTTAATACTATTTTTCATTAATATAGAATTTATTTCTGTCATTTTAAGTAAACAAGTAAGTTTAAGTTAATTCTCTTATAAAAATTAAAACAATTTAGCGACAGCGTCAAAAGCCTTTATGATAAATATAAACGATTGTCAACTAATTTTAAAATTTCTTCAATAGAGGCGCTACAATCGACTTACAACGTTACATGTACAGGTAAACACTCATACTATACATCATTCGTATTTAGAAAACCACTACACTACACTACGCCCACGTAGTGAAGTTTAATGAAAAGAAATCAAGACCGAAGTAATGCTCAATTAAAACAACACCAAAATGCATACAAATAATTAAATTCTGGATTAGATGTAAACTCTATATTAGAGAAAGAAACCTCCCTTTCTAACCTCACTTAAGTAATGAATGTTAAAATTGTTATACAATTCATAAGATTTCATTCCCTGTACTGATCACGCGCATTTATTTGACACCACAAACTCGATGGAAGGTTTAATAGTGATTTAAAACAATTCAAAGCTTTTCGTAGCCCCAAACGCAATTTTTCCGTTTATCTCATAAACCAAAGGACGCGCTTTTAAAAAAACTTTTTTTTTGAAAATGTTCAATTAAACAACACCAAAATGCATACAAATAATTAAATTCTGGATTAGTTGCGAAAAATTATATTAGAGAAAGTGAGTTTCTAACCTCACTTAAGTAATGAATGTTAATTGTTATACAATTCATAAGATTTCATTCCCTGGAAAAGCGCGTTCAGTGTTTTTGAATCTGCTGATCACGCGCAATTAAGTGACACCATAAACTCGATGGAAGGCTTAATATTTAGTGATTTAAAACAATTCAAAAATTTTCGTAGCCCCGGAAGCAATTTTTTCGTTTATCTCACAAACCAAAGGACGCGCTTTTAAATGAACTTATTTTTTGAAAATGTTCAATTAAACAACACCAAAATGCATACAAATAATTAAATTCTGGATTAGTTGTGAAAAATTATATTAGAGAAAGTGAGTTTCTAACCTCACTTAAGTAATGAATGTTAATTGTTATACAATTCATAAGATTTCATTCCCTGGAAAAGCGCGTTCAGTGTTTTTGAATCTGCTGATCACGCGCAATTAAGTGACACCATAAACTCGATGGAAGGCTTAATATTTAGTGATTTAAAACAATTCAAAAATTTTCGTAGCCCCGGAAGCAATTTTTTCGTTTATTTCACAAACCAAAGAACGCGCTTTTAAATGAACTTATTTTTTGAAAATGTTCAATTAAACAACACCAAAATGCATACAAATAATTAAATTCTGGCTTAAATTCTGGCATTTTTCACAATTCTGGTTTAGTTGTGAAAAATTATATTAGAGAAAGTGAGTTTCTAACCTCACTTAAGTAATGAATGTTAATTGTTATACAATTCATAAGATTTCATTCCCTGGAAAAGCGCGTTCAGTGTTTTTGAATCTGCTGATCACGCGCAATTAAGTGACACCATAAACTCGATGGAAGGCTTAATATTTAGTGATTTAAAACAATTCAAAAAATTTCGTAGCCCCGGAAGCAATTTTTTCGTTTATATCATAAACCAAAGAACGCGCTTTTAAATGAACTTATTTTTTGAAAATGTTCAATTAAACAACACCAAAATGCATACAAATAATTAAATTCTGGATTAGTTGTGAAAAATTATATTAGAGAAAGTGAGTTTCTAACCTCACTTAAGTAATGAATGTTAATTGTTATACAATTCATAAGATTTCATTCCCTGGAAAAGCGCGCTCAGTGTTTTTGAATCTGCTGATCACGCGCAATTAAGTGACACCATAAACTCGATGGAAGGCTTAATATTTAGTGATTTAAAACAATTCAAAAATTTTCGTAGCCCCGGAAGCAATTTTTTCGTTTATTTCACAAACCAAAGAACGCGCTTTTAAATGAACTTATTTTTTGAAAATGTTCAATTAAACAACACCAAAATGCATACAAATAATTAAATTCTGGATTAGTTGTGAAAAATTATATTAGAGAAAGTGAGTTTCTAACCTCACTTAAGTAATGAATGTTAATTGTTATACAATTCATAAGATTTCATTCCCTGGAAAAGCGCGTTCAGTGTTTTTGAATCTGCTAATCACGCGCAATTAAGTGACACCATAAACTCGATGGAAGGCTTAATATTTAGTGATTTAAAACAATTCAAAAATTTTCGTAGCCCCGGAAGCAATTTTTTCGTTTATCTCACAAACCAAAGGACGCGCTTTTAAATGAACTTATTTTTTGAAAATGTTCAATTAAACAACACCAAAATGCATACAAATAATTAAATTCTGGATTAGTTGTGAAAAATTATATTAGAGAAAGTGAGTTTCTAACCTCACTTAAGTAATGAATGTTAATTGTTATACAATTCATAAGATTTCATTCCCTGGAAAAGCGCGTTCAGTGTTTTTGAATCTGCTGATCACGCGCAATTAAGTGACACCATAAACTCGATGGAAGGCTTAATATTTAGTGATTTAAAACAATTCAAAAATTTTCGTAGCCCCGGAAGCAATTTTTTCGTTTATCTCATAAACCAAAGAACGCGCTTTTAAATGAACTTTGTTTTTGAAAATGTTCAATTAAACAACACCAAAATGCATACAAATAATTAAATTCTGGATTAGTTGTGAAAAATTGTATTAAAGAAAGTGAGTTTCTAACCTCACTTAAGTAATGAATGTTAATTGTTATACAATTCATAAGATTTCATTCCCTGGAAAAGCGCGTTCAGTGTTTTTGAATCTGCTGATCACGCGCAATTAAGTGACACCATAAACTCGATGGAAGGCTTAATATTTAGTGATTTAAAACAATTCAAAAATTTTCGTAGCCCCGGAAGCAATTTTTTCGTTTTTTTTACAAACCAAAGAACGCGCTTTTAAATGAACTTATTTTTTGAAAATGTTCAATTAAACAACACCAAAATGCATACAAATAATTAAATTCTGGATTAGTTGTGAAAAATTATATTAGAGAAAGTGAGTTTCTAACCTCACTTAAGTAATGAATGTTAATTGTTATACAATTCATAAGATTTCATTCCCTGGAAAAGCGCGTTCAGTGTTTTTGAATCTGCTGATCACGCGCAATTAAGTGACACCATAAACTCGATGGAAGGCTTAATATTTAGTGATTTAAAACAATTCAAAAATTTTCGTAGCCCCGGAAGCAATTTTTTCGTTTATTTCACAAACCAAAGGACGCGCTTTTAAATGAACTTTGTTTTTGAAAATGTTCAATTAAACAACACCAAAATGCATACAAATAATTAAATTCTGGATTAGTTGTGAAAAATTATATTAGAGAAAGTGAGTTTCTAACCTCACTTAAGCAATGAATGTTAATTGTTATACAATTCATAAGATTTCATTCCCTGGAAAAGCGCGTTCAGTGTTTTTGAATCTGCTGATCACGCGCAATTAAGTGACACCATAAACTCGATGGAAGGCTTAATATTTAGTGATTTAAAACAATTCAAAAATTTTCGTAGCCCCGGAAGCAGTTTTTTCGTTTATCTCACAAACCAAAGGACGCGCTTTTAAATGAACTATTTTTTGAAAATGTTCAATTAAACAACACCAAAATGCATACAAATAATTAAATTCTGGATTAGTTGTGAAAAATTATATTAGAGAAAGTGAGTTTCTAACCTCACTTAAGTAATGAATGTTAATTGTTATACAATTCATAAGATTTCATTCCCTGGAAAAGCGCGTTCAGTGTTTTTGAATCTGCTGATCACGCGCAATTAAGTGACACCATAAACTCGATGGAAGGCTTAATATTTAGTGATTTAAAACAATTCAAAAATTTTCGTAGCCCCGGAAGCAATTTTTTCGTTTATCTCATAAACCAAAGAACGCGCTTTTAAATGAACTTTGTTTTTGAAAATGTTCAATTAAACAACACCAAAATGCATACAAATAATTAAATTCTGGATTAGTTGTGAAAAATTGTATTAAAGAAAGTGAGTTTCTAACCTCACTTAAGTAATGAATGTTAATTGTTATACAATTCATAAGATTTCATTCCCTGGAAAAGCGCGTTCAGTGTTTTTGAATCTGCTGATCACGCGCAATTAAGTGACACCATAAACTCGATGGAAGGCTTAATATTTAGTGATTTAAAACAATTCAAAAATTTTCGTAGCCCCGGAAGCAATTTTTTCGTTTATTTCACAAACCAAAGAACGCGCTTTTAAATGAACTTATTTTTTGAAAATGTTCAATTAAACAACACCAAAATGCATACAAATAATTAAATTCTGGATTAGTTGTGAAAAATTATATTAGAGAAAGTGAGTTTCTAACCTCACTTAAGTAAAGAATGGTAATTGTTATACAATTCATAAGATTTCATTCCCTGGAAAAGCGCGTTCGGTGTTTTTGAATCTGCTGATCACGCGCAATTAAGTGACACCATAAACTCGATGGAAGGCTTAATATTTAGTGATTTAAAACAATTCAAAAAATTTCGTAGCCCCGGAAGCAATTTTTTCGTTTATATCATAAACCAAAGAACGCGCTTTTAAATGAACTTATTTTTTGAAAATGTTCAATTAAACAACACCAAAATGCATACAAATAATTAAATTCTGGATTAGTTGTGAAAAATTATATTAGAGAAAGTGAGTTTCTAACCTCACTTAAGTAATGAATGTTAATTGTTATACAATTCATAAGATTTCATTCCCTGGAAAAGCGCGTTCAGTGTTTTTGAATCTGCTGATCACGCGCAATTAAGTGACACCATAAACTCGATGGAAGGCTTAATATTTAGTGATTTAAAACAATTCAAAAATTTTCGTAGCCCCGGAAGCAATTTTTTCGTTTATTTCACAAACCAAAGGACGCGCTTTTAAATGAACTAATTTTTGAAAATGTTCAATTAAACAACACCAAAATGCATACAAATTATTAAATTCTGGATTAGTTGTGAAAAATTATATTAGAGAAAGTGAGTTTCTAACCTCACTTAAGTAATGAATGTTAATTGTTATACAATTCATAAGATTTCATTCCCTGGAAAAGCGCGTTCAGTGTTTTTGAATCTGCTGATCACGCGCAATTAAGTGACACCATAAACTCGATGGAAGGCTTAATATTTAGTGATTTAAAACAATTCAAAAATTTTCGTAGCCCCGGAAGCAATTTTTTCGTTTATCCCACAAACCAAAGGACGCGCTTTTAAATGAACTTATTTTTTGAAAATGTTCAATTAAACAACACCAAAATGCATACAAATAATTAAATTCTGGATTAGTTGTGAAAAATTATATTAGAGAAAGTGAGTTTCTAACCTCACTTAAGTAATGAATGTTAATTGTTATACAATTCATAAGATTTCATTCCCTGGAAAAGCGCGTTCAGTGTTTTTGAATCTGCTGATCACGCGCAATTAAGTGACACCATAAACTCGATGGAAGGCTTAATATTTAGTGATTTAAAACAATTCAAAAATTTTCGTAGCCCCGGAAGCAATTTTTTCGTTTATCTCACAAACCAAAGGACGCGCTTTTAAATGAACTTATTTTTTGAAAATGTTCAATTAAACAACACCAAAATGCATACAAATAATTAAATTCTGGATTAGTTGTGAAAAATTATATTAGAGAAAGTGAGTTTCTAACCTCACTTAAGTAATGAATGTTAATTGTTATACAATTCATAAGATTTCATTCCCTGGAAAAGCGCGTTCAGTGTTTTTGAATCTGCTGATCACGCGCAATTAAGTGACACCATAAACTCGATGGAAGGCTTAATATTTAGTGATTTAAAACAATTCAAAAAATTTCGTAGCCCCGGAAGCAATTTTTTCGTTTATATCATAAACCAAAGAACGCGCTTTTAAATGAACTTATTTTTTGAAAATGTTCAATTAAACAACACCAAAATGCATACAAATAATTAAATTCTGGATTAGTTGTGAAAAATTATATTAGAGAAAGTGAGTTTCTAACCTCACTTAAGTAATGAATGTTAATTGTTATACAATTCATAAGATTTCATTCCCTGGAAAAGCGCGCTCAGTGTTTTTGAATCTGCTGATCACGCGCAATTAAGTGACACCATAAACTCGATGGAAGGCTTAATATTTAGTGATTTAAAACAATTCAAAAATTTTCGTAGCCCCGGAAGCAATTTTTTCGTTTATTTCACAAACCAAAGAACGCGCTTTTAAATGAACTTATTTTTTGAAAATGTTCAATTAAACAACACCAAAATGCATACAAATAATTAAATTCTGGATTAGTTGTGAAAAATTATATTAGAGAAAGTGAGTTTCTAACCTCACTTAAGTAATGAATGTTAATTGTTATACAATTCATAAGATTTCATTCCCTGGAAAAGCGCGTTCAGTGTTTTTGAATCTGCTGATCACGCGCAATTAAGTGACACCATAAACTCGATGGAAGGCTTAATATTTAGTGATTTAAAACAATTCAAAAAATTTCGTAGCCCCGGAAGCAATTTTTTCGTTTATATCATAAACCAAAGAACGCGCTTTTAAATGAACTTATTTTTTGAAAATGTTCAATTAAACAACACCAAAATGCATACAAATAATTAAATTCTGGATTAGTTGTGAAAAATTATATTAGAGAAAGTGAGTTTCTAACCTCACTTAAGTAATGAATGTTAATTGTTATACAATTCATAAGATTTCATTCCCTGGAAAAGCGCGTTCAGTGTTTTTGAATCTGCTGATCACGCGCAATTAAGTGACACCATAAACTCGATGGAAGGCTTAATATTTAGTGATTTAAAACAATTCAAAAATTTTCGTAGCCCCGGAAGCAATTTTTTCGTTTATTTCACAAACCAAAGGACGCGCTTTTAAATGAACTAATTTTTGAAAATGTTCAATTAAACAACACCAAAATGCATACAAATTATTAAATTCTGGATTAGTTGTGAAAAATTATATTAGAGAAAGTGAGTTTCTAACCTCACTTAAGTAATGAATGTTAATTGTTATACAATTCATAAGATTTCATTCCCTGGAAAAGCGCGTTCAGTGTTTTTGAATCTGCTGATCACGCGCAATTAATTGACACCATAAACTCGATGGAAGGCTTAATATTTAGTGATTTAAAACAATTCAAAATTTTCGTAGCCCCGGACGCAATTGTTCCGTTTATCTCATAAACCGAAGAACGCGCTTTTAAATGAATTCATTTTTTGAAAATGTTCAATTAAACTACACCAAAATGCACACAAATAATAAAATTCTGGATTAGTTGTGAAAAATTATATCAGAGAAAGTCAGTTTTATAACCTCACTTAAGTTAATGTTAGTTGTTATACAATTCATAAGATTTCATTCCCTGGAAAAGCGCGTTCAGTGTTTTCGAATCTGCTGATCACGCGCAATTAATTGACACCATAAACTCCATGGAAGGCTTAATATTTAGTGATTTAAAACAATTCAAAATTTTCGTAGCCCCGGACGCAATTGTTCCGTTTATCTCATAAACCGAAGAACGCGCTTTTAAATGAATTCATTTTTTGAAAATGTTCAATTAAACAACACCAAAATGCACACAAATAATAAAATTCTGGATTAGTTGTGAAAAATTATATTAGAGAAAGTCAGTTTTATAACCTCACTTAAGTTAATGTTAGTTGTTATACAATTCAAAAGATTTCATTCCCTGGAAAAGCGCGTTCAGTGTTTTTGAATCTGCTGATCACGCGCAATTAATTGACACCATAAACTCGATGGAAGGCTTAATATTTAGTGATTTAAAACAGTTCAAAAATTTTCGTAGCCCCGGACGCAATTTTTTCGGTTATCTCACAAACCAAAGGACGCGCTTTTAAATTTTTTTTTTTTTTTTTTTTATTCAATGTTAGGCATGTTTAGTGTTAACCAATATAGATCAACGTCTCTGAATATCCGAAGATACCATGCTAACTAGGGAGCTAGGGTTCGAAAGTATTATTTAATTTTCTTTCAGGAATTTATTAACGTTGATCTTAAAGTTTTGAGGATTAAAATTATCAGGAAAGACCCACGCCGGTAAGGCAAAAAATTTTTTTGAAAATGTTTTTTTGAAAATGTTCAATTAAACAACACATAATAACAACAAATGCATACAAAGTTATTTGATATTAAAATAATTTTAATTATAACAATAATCTTTGTAAAATTTTCAAAATAATAAAGAAATTACTTCGAATCAACAGATCAAATCTTTTATCTATCAATTGTGACATCTAGCGGCGAGTGTTTGTACTAAGTTTGCATTTTGTTCTAAAGAAAATCGATGTACTAATTATTTTTCTAACCTCACTTTTTGAAAATGTTTCAAGCTTAATAAGTAAATAAATATAATTTTTGCGAAAGGCGCGTTGTATAATTTAGAATCTCCTAATAACGCGCAATTGTTTGACACCTTAAAATCAATTCTAAGGTTGTTATTTAGCGATTTATAAGACTTTTTAGTTTGCCGTAGCCCCGGACAGTTTTTTCCATTTTTCTCCTAAACCAAAGGACGCGCTTTTAAAAGGGATATATTTTCTTAAACGCGCAATTACGCGCAATTGATTGATACCAAAATGAATTAAAATCGTGACATTCCGGGGCCAGCTTCTCACAGCTGAATTATGAACGATTTTTGTAGAATTATGACCAATTTTTTTTATCGTTCGGATTTAACCTCACATCGTAGTATTTTTCATTTTGAAAGTTTATGTTTTTGTGATTGTTTATAATTTACGTTGAGTTTGTTTTAAATTAAAATTTTAGAAATATAATAACATTCATAATAAAAATTTTCATTTCAAATTCAATATAACATTTCAATTCAATATAATATTCATATTTTTTTTGCAAAGTGTCATATTTAGTGTATAGTTGTTGTTGTAAATATCGCCGATAAATTTTTTGTTCATGTGGCACATTTTACTTAAAACGACCGAATTCGTTCGTTTATACTTTGCATGTGGCATGGCTTTAAGCGAATACAAGATGCTATTTTATCCACGACTTTAAAAATATTTGAAATAATTTAAAGTTTTCATTTAAAACTTTATATCGCCATATTGAAATTAATTTATTAAGCCGCTTTTTCAGTTGCTGGATGGTCATTTTGTTGTGTTTTATCATTAAGTGATAAAAGAAGAGATAAAATCAGCTGATATACAAAGTTAGTCTTTGATTGATGAATTTATTTTTACGATGAACTTTTCCAATAAATGCTCATTTGTATGAGTAAACAACAATATATTTGCCTCTTTTTAACTTTCGTAAATGTCAAACAATTATATTGTCATTGACATTGTCATATTTAATTACAAAAGTCATTTTAAACTAAATAAACTAATTAAATAAAATATAAAGTGAAAATTAAATATAATATTTAATTAATTATTAAATTGTTATTTGGTTTTTGTACGTTTTGGTGTTTAAATATTTAAATTTGAGATAAATCTAATATTGGTGAGTATTTGTGAAGAAATAGTTTGTTTTATTTTGCTTCATATTCATATATACATATCTTTATTTATATAATTCATATATACATAGCTATACATATTATATATATTTATATACATATTGTTATTCTTATGAATCGCGATATATAAATATATATAATATGTATAGCTAATCGCGCTAAATAAATATATGTATATCATATGTATAGCTATGTATAAGTATATGGAAACAATCAAATTTTGTGTTTAGATTCATTTCATTTATCATAATATTTGTTCTCTTCACAATTCAATTTATAGCCGATGGAAGTTAATGATGAAGCAAAACTTACCCTCCACGGATTACAACAGCATTACGTTAAGTTGAAGGAAAATGAGAAAAACAAAAAATAGTTTGAACTTCTAGACTTTTTGGAGTTTAATCAAGTTGTTATATTTGTAAAATCAGTTCAAAGATGTATGGCATTAGCACAGTTGTTACTGAACAAAATTTCCTCGCTATCGGCATTCATAGAGGAGGAATGGTGCAAGAGGAACGATTATCAAGATATCAACAGTTTAAAGATTTTCAAAAAGAAAGCTACATCTATAAAGTTATAAAAAATAAAATATTAATATATTTTTGGTTTTTTCAGCGTATTTTGCCACAAATTTATTTGGACGAGGAATGGATATCGAACGAGTAAATATTGTATTCAATTATGATATGCCAGAAAATGCAGATACTTACCTACACAGAGTTGCAAGAGCTGGGTCGTTTTGATACCAAAGGTCTTGCAATTACATTTGTATTTCAAGATAGATTTGATGTTAACATTACGGAATTACCAAATGAAATTAACCTATCCTCATACAGTAAGCTTCCCTTAAACAACTTATCAATTTGATAAATGTTAAAATGTACTAACATTGTTTCTTTTCAGTTGAACGAAAACACTTTTGGAATCAAACTAAAATTCAGTTACTTTGAGTTTTTATTATATGTATTTTATATTTCAAGGATATAAATAAAATAATTTAGTTTTAATGAGGAACATTTTATTTATTATAATTTCAAGTAGTAACTTTTAATAAAATGATACATATTTTTCCTAGTATATTTCTAAAGCAAACTTATTTATTTCTATTTACACACTATTTCTATTTACACCATGCATCCTTTGTTGTCCTCGTATTTTGATCGGCATTCAAAATTGAAAGAAAGGCTTTGATTTGGTAGAATTAAACTTGTGTTCCCACTTCCAACATCGCTGACAATAGTTGTTCCGTCAATCGACTGTTTCCATATAATTGTAATGGATTGTTTCCATAAAAGTAGAAACATTATCCACTAAATACAAATATAATACTAAATATAAATAAATAATAAATAAATACTAAATATAATACACGGTGCTACTAAATTGACTTATGTATTTATTTTAAAACAAAATTACTTTAATTACAGCCTGCGATCGTGCAAAAAATATATTAATAATCTTTAAAATGTTTGTAAAAGATATACATACCATTTTTCGTATTTAAAATATAAATTATTCCACTTTTTTTTAAAAGAACACAAGAAAATATTTTTATCACTAACAAATTTGTCAATGATAAAAACGTAAACACTTTTATCATATCCAAATGTCAAATTGTTTAGGTTTCTACAAAGGAGAAAAATACAAATTCATCGAATTTCCATTGAATTCATTTTTAAGGAGAAATGTGAGTGGGGGTATGTAGAGTTTTTTCAATATTTTTACAATTCTACAAAAAGAGATAAAATAAGTGATAAACGAGAGATAAAACACAACAAAATGACCATCCTGCAGTGTGTGCGTTCACGCTTTCGTTCCTTCAGTAATGTTTACTCTTCGATTTTTTAGTTGATGAAAAATTTGCACAACGATTTTGTCGCCATCTGCATTTTAAAATAATCAAGTGTTTGAAATGGCTCATATTTATATTTACAACATGTAATAGCAATAACATTATGCATAACATCACGTTTTTATATTAATATTATATTCATATACAAACTATATAATCACAAAATATTCAGTACAATAAATTCTGCAGTTTAAGCAAATTACAAAATTCAAGATGTTTGACGTTTGTGATGTCAACAAATACACAATTTTTTTATGTTTCGGTATTTTCTCTTTTTAAATTGTAATGTTCTTATCTCTTTCTTTTTTTTGTTCAGAGAAAAAGTTAAAATTAAACCAACTCAGGGGTGCGTTTCGAAATTAACCACGGTTAACCATAAGGTAACAATGTCACTAATGTCATAGTCAAAATAGTGACGTCAAATATGAAATTCAAATTACCATAGTAATGCTGTCAAAGTTAAATTGTAAAAGACCGCTAAAAATTCAAAATTAATAAAAACTAATATTCTAATTACGATAAATAAAACTAAAAATGTAGTGTATGTTTTTTATTTCTATAATTTATTTTTCAGTCTTAAGTATCAAATAAAAATAACACATTTCACCAAAAATTATTAAATACTTAGTAAATAATAATTAAATGTACGATATATTCACAAAACAATATAATTTCTAACTTTTTTTTCCACAACAATTAGAATTTTCTTTTATTATAAAAAATTATATTGTGTTTTATAAATCGGTTGACATGTCGTTTTAAATATTTATATGTTTTGACAATAGAACCTCAACAAACTCTACTCTAGACTTGAGTAACAAAGTTAAAGTAGTGACGTCACAATTTACTATGACAACTTATTTTTATAGTTTTGGAACGATAGTGCATCTGTCAACCAGTAAATTTGTTATTTTGCGGTTAATTATGGAACGACATTTGGTAGAGTAGAGTTAACCGCTGTTAACCATAGTTAATTTCGAAACGCACCCCTGATGAAAAATCTGCAGCAGAAAAAATCACAATTTTTAAGAAATATGATTGGTTTAAAAAAAAAACTGAATAAACGAACGCAAACACTGCAGCAACTGAAAAAGCGGCTTCATAGAAAACAAGAAAAACAAAACGTTCATTATTTATTTTAGATTTATATATGTATTATTCTTTTTTGAATAAACAAAGATTGAGATTTGTGGAAGCTCTTCACATTCACAAAATTAAGCATAGGCATCTATTAAACAGCGACTTGGGAAATGTAAGATCTCCACTGTTACATCTGTTTCATGTCAATGAGCAAAGTTAATGTAAATGTTTGTATTAATGGTAAATTATTGTTTTAAGATTAAAGACGCGTATGCACTTGAAAATAAATTATTTTCCCTATATAAAATCTATGTAAAAAAAACCAAAATAAAAGGAAACGAAAAAATTTTCGGTTTGCATTTCGTAAGTAGTATGCAGTTGATAATAAGAAAAAGTGAAAAACGGACCTGTCAATAGATGTCATGACTACCCGTGGAGACTTCTTATTTTCAAATTACGAAGCGAAATAAATGTAGTCCATTTATTTCGTACGGAAAATAAAAATAAATTGAATGTTTGACAATTTGACAGTGTTATATTTGTTGATAGTGTTGTTTTTTTTTAAGTGTGTATACAAATGTTCTTTATTTACGTAGATTGTTTTTAATTTTATGTAGATTTTTTTTCCATTTTGTAGATTTTAAATTTCGTTCCGAAATAAATACACCTTTTCGAAAATAAAATGTATTGCATACGCGTCTTATTGTTATAGTTCAATTTATTTTTTAAAATGTTAGATATACGTAATTAAGTAGAAAAATGTTCACAAAGTTTTTTAAAAAGTTTTAATATGTTTTTGCATCTTTGAAAATATTTATTATTTTTATTATTATTTTAATTTATTTTTAGTCGTATGTTTTGATTTGTACGTATTTGTTAATAACACTAATTTTAATTTTTATCAGTATTAATAGATACAGCTCATTTTTGCGTAAAACATCCGGGTTATGTATGTATTTTATGACGATCGTAAAAAATTCGGTTGTTTTCGCTAATTTCATTTTTAACATTGACTTTCATGTATTATGTAATTATTTTAATAGAAAAATATTTAGTGTTAAAAGAACTCTCTTTAGAATGATCACTTAGTGATCGAAACCTTAAGGTCGATTTTAATAAATTTGGTACAATTTAAATGGTTTGATTTCAATCATTTTTTGAATAGTATTGTTCTTGTTTAAACTTGTTTATATTACTATACCAACAAAACCAAGTTTTTAATTTTTTAGAGGAATTTTTTATAAAAAAAATGGAATGAAATAAATAAAAGAGAATTTTTTATATAAATTGGAATGAATACAATTACAATGAAAGATATACGCATGGAAAGTATATATTCCTTAGTAGTCGTGGATAAAATATTTTCTCAGATTATTTCTAGATTATAGTTTTTTACAAAATAATTTTTAATTTATTATGAGTAATCTGCTTGCTTAATTTTGTTAAAGTTATTAAAAATGAATTTAATATTATCGAATTTTATTAGAATTTGAGTTATACATTAAAAAGAATATTAATACAGAAAGTTAGAATTCACGTAATGGCGTTTTGTTATTATAAAAAAGGCACACTGAACTGCAATATATATTTTCAAAAACTTCATTAGTATTGCCATATAAACAAAATTAGCATCAGAGCAACGTGGATTAATTTTTACTTCAACACTCCGACTTTGCTTGATGCTGCAGACACCCCAGGAACAGCACTGTCAAATTTTAAATTATTTCTACTGAATACACCTATCATTTCACGAAGTAACTCAAATCTCACCCTTGGTAATGACTTTGTGAAAATGTCTGCCTTTTGATTGTTAGTATGAACATATTCCAAAATAAACATTTTCTGTTCATACTTTTCCCGAATGAAATGATACTTAACATCAATATGCTTTGTTCGTTTGTGATATTCTGGATTTTTAATTAACTTCAAAGCACTTTGATTATCAATAAAAATTTCTGGAATTGCACAATTTTTACCCAGTAGTTCATTTCTTAGAAGATCTAGCCAAATTAGATCTTTTACCGCATGACTTGCTGCAACATATTCCGATTCGGTTGTTGATAATGCTACAGATTTTTGTTTTTGTGAGCACCATGCAATTGTACCTGATCCAAGTTAAAAAATTATACCAGTCCTTGATTTCCTTGAATCAACATCACCAGCATAATCTGCATCACTATAACCCTTGAATGACAGATCTCCATCTGATTTAAATAATAATCCATAATCAGATGTTCCACGTAGATACCGAAATATACGTTTTACTGCTGTCCAATGTATAATAGCTGGATTTTCACAAAATTGACTAACATAATTGACAGCATATGCAATGTCAGGTCGCGTTGCTATTGCTAAATACATCAAGCTTCCCACAGCTTCACGATAGGGAAATTTTTTTCTTGATTTGAATGTTTCCAATGGATAGTCACTAACATTCATTGAATGGTGAGGATCAATCGGTGTAGTTACAGGATTTGAATTTTCCATTCCAAACATTTGTAAGACCTTGTTCACATAACACGACTGATGAACAAATAACGACCCATCCACTTGTTTGCTTACTTCCATTCCAAGAAAAAATTCCAACTCACTTGATTTAATTTGAAATTCACTTTCCAGAAATTTCAGCAATTTTTCAATATCATGTTTGTTACTTGCTGCTATGAGACCATCATCGATATAAATGGCTAATATTAATATATCATTACCATTAACCCGAACAAAAACACAAGGATCAGCTTTTGTTGGCTGCAAACAAAATTGTTTTAAAAGATTTGTAAATTTGACATTCCAACATCTGGAAGCTTGTTTCAATCCATACAAACTTTTCTTCAATTTGCATACTCGACCGGAATTATCTGTAAAACCTTCAGGCTGCTCCATGTAAATTTCTTCTGCAAGGTCACCATACAGAAATGCTGTTTTCACATCAAACTGTTTAAGCTCAAGTTTGAAAGATGATGCGATCGCCAATATCATTCTAATGGAATCAAATTTCACAACAGGACTAAATGTCTCTTGATAATCGATGCCAGGTCTTTGAGTAAAACCTCTTATAACTAATCGCGCACGATATCTCTCAACATCTCTATTTAAACGTTGTTTAATTTTATAAACCCAACGGTTGTCTATTGTCTTTTTATTTTTAGGTAAATCTACCAAGTCCCAAGTACAATTTTGAATTAGAGAATTCATTTCTTCTTCCATCGCATCTTTCCATTCAATTGATTGAGAGGAGGCAATGGCTTCTGTATATGTATCTGGCTCAATCAAATTGGACATATAAAGATGATAATCATTCAGCCTTATTGGAACTTTTGTTTGACGTGTCCGAGTAGAACTTGGCTCACCCACCAAACTTTCATATGGACATTCATTACTCATACTATTTTCACTAATTTCTGAATTTTCACTAATTTCTGAATTACCATTATTTTCACCTTTATTAAAATCAAAATTTAGATTATAATTCTCAGAATTATCACTGTCCACAACATTATTACTTTGATCAATATTACTACTGTTCATAATTTCATTTTGATCAAAATCAGAAGACTCTACCATTTTCATTTTGAACTAATGTAATGTTTTCTATTACATCATCCACGTTCTCACTTTCATCTTCTACACTCATAAAATCATCAACACTTTTTTCGGTTTCACTGTCTGACACTTGATTATTTTCTTGTTCATTATTTTCACTAAAAGAATTCATGTTTATTTTAGTTTTTACATCAGTATCATTCAACTTTGACTTATGATTTTTGTTCGTATTATTATTGTTCGTATTAGGGATTTTTACACATTCATTTTTAAAAATCACATCCCTACTATATTCCACTTTATTAATATCTGGATAATATACTCGATAACCTTTTATATTATCGTCATATCCAACGAAAATTCCCAACTTAGCCTTTGCATCTAATTTTTTTCTTTTTTCTTTTGGTATATGTGTATACACTTCGGAACCAAATACACGAAAAACTGAAATTTCTGAAATTTTATTATGCCATAATTCATATGGTGATTTTTCTTTAATTTTTGAAACACCACTTCTATTTATTACAAAAACAGCTGAACTCACTGCTTCGGCCCAAAATTTTAAATCGAGGCCTTTTGCTTGTAACATAGTTCTAGCACTTTCCACTAACGTACGATTTTCGCGTTCTGCGACGCCATTTTGTTCTGGCGTATAACCGACCGTTCTTTGATGAGAAATTCCACGACGCGACAGAATTTCGTCAACATACCGATTTTTAAACTCCGTACCGTTATCCGAACGAAACACTTTTACTTTATGTCCCGTTTCTATTTCTACACTGTTCAAGAAAATTTTCAAATATTCTTTAACCTCACTTTTTTCTTTCATAAAAAATACTTTTCTATAACTTGAATAACTGTCTTTAAAAACAACATAATATCTCGAACCACCAATTGATTTTGTTTGCATTGGTCCGCAAACATCTGAAGAAATCAATTCACCTGGATAATTGGCCTTAAATTCACTATCTTGAAATGGTAATCTATGTTGTTTACCTAAACAACAAGCATCACAGAAGAAATCATTTTCATTTTCAATTTTGACATTCGCACGTTTTAAAAAACCTTTGACATGTCTAACATTTTGATGACAAAATCTCTCATGCCACAGCTGTAAATTATTTGAGACTGAAACATTTGCTTCACAACTTTCACTAATTTTCGGAAACAAAACTTTAAACTGCATACTATGAAGACGATTTTCCACTTGACGATCTCCCACTGCTTCTAAACCCTCCTTGTTGTAGAATTTACAGACTCGATCATCACATGTCATTTTATAACCTTTATCTAGCATTGATCCAGACGAAAATAAATTTAACTTTATTTTTGGCACATGAAGAACATTTGCCAAATGCCTTTCATGACATTTGTCATCAGCAAAACTCAAAATGTTTATATCACCTGCACCGACTGCATCCAAAAATGTTCCATCACCTATGCGAATTTTCAGAGGTTCATCAAAAATTTTGTAATTTATGAACCATTCTCTATTGTGACACATATGTTCACTTGCACCTGAATCTACATACCACTTTGAACAATCAATCGAAGATGTCGCCGCCATCACAAAAACTTCACTAACATAACTAAAACCTTTCGCTGTTCCTTTATTTCCATTGAAATTTTTATTTTGAACACGATCTGGACAATCGGCCTTGAAATGACCCGACTTTCCACATAAAAAACATTTATAATTTTTTTTAGTATGTTTTCTGCCACTCTGTTTAGCAACTAAAGCATTTTGTTGTTGTGGTATCTGTTTCTCCTGCAATTCAATTTTCTGTTCTTCTGCCATGAGCCGAGCTACCATATTATTTAAGGTTCTTATTCCATCCGACGTTGAATGACGTCCCATGCAGTAGAGAAATGATTATATGCTGGTGGTAACGTAGCTAATATTTTTGCCATTAACATGCCATCAGATACCGGTTCTCCCAATTCTTTCAAATTATTCGGCAATTGTTCCAATTTTGAAATATGTGTAGCCATATTATCCCCTGGTTCAATTGAATTGTATGAATAAAACTGTTGCTGTGTCAAGTGACGAGTTGATTCCGATTTTTGTTCAAATACACTATGCAATTTTGTCCACATTTCATGTGACGTATTGCAACCCATGATATATGTTGTTGGAGCTGTACCTATCGTAGTAACAAACAAGGCTTGAGCATTTGTGTCGACTTTATTCCAAGCTTTACATAAAGCATCATAACCGGCCGCTTCTTTTACAGGTGGTTTTCGATCCCCGGAAACAACATCGAATAAATCATTTGACTTCAAAATTATTTTCATTCGAAATTTCCATTTCGACCAATCCTTCGCACCTTCCAACTTACTAACTTTCATTACCTCATTGTTTTCCATTTTTATTTATTTTAAAAAAAGTCCAGGTTTACCGTGATATATTCGATATATTACACCATATATTACTAAACCACTTTTAAAAAAAACTCACAAAACAATTTAGAAAGTTCCGAACACGTGAATTCGATTACACAACTTTCTATTTTAATTAACAAAAAAAACTAACAATTCGCGATTTATCGTGTCTGGGCTCATAACCTGTTAAAGTTATTAAAAATGAATTTAATATTATCGAATTTTATTAGAATTTGAGTTATACATTAAAAAGAATATTAATACAGAAAGTTAGAATTCACGTAATGGCGTTTTGTTATTATAAAAAAGGCACACTGAACTGCAATATATATTTTCAAAAACTTCATTAGTATTGCCATATAAACAAAATTAGCATCAGAGCAACATGGATTAATTTTTACTTCAACAAATTTATTTATAAATAAATTATTAATAAATGCTAGATTAATAAATAAATTACCTAATTAATCTATTTAATTCCTAAATTAATAAAATATTTGAGTTTTTAAATAATAAATGTTATAAAACGCCAAATATTAGCCTCATTTCTTTTATTCATCCGTCAAATATTTTTAAAAACAAAAACAACAAAAAATCAACTCGCATGTAACTGGCAAGTAGATGTCATCGTGTGAACAGTACAGGGGTGCGTTTCGAAATTAACTATGGTTACCCGCGGTTAACTTTACTCTACAAAATGAGTTCCATAATTAAAGTCTGTGCAGTTGGCCGGGAACTTTTGATTTCTTAAAATTTTATATTTTATTATGATTGTACCTTGATTGGGAGGAATGAGGAGTTCAATTAAAATGATTGTACCTCTCTAGTTTAATGATTATGAACAAAACAAAATTGGGTTTCCAGTTAGCCGGTCATCAATTCATATTGATATTTTTCGGTAAATTATACTTGATAACAACTCGAAATCGTTTGGGAGGTACAAAAATATAAGTTTTATTGATTGTACTACGGTAATTTATTAACAATTTTTTTTTTTTTTTTTTTTGGTTTTACTTTATTTATTTGGTTGGGACATTTTTTCAGTCCATATTACCAAACTTTATTGTTTGTATTGTTGTCTCAATCTGTTTTATCGATTCGTGGTTTCTGTATTATCGTGGTATCTGTATTATCTTATCTTGGTTCATTTTTTATTTCAATCTACTTTATCTGTTGTATATTTTCATATATTTGCTTTGGTATATCGGTTCTACAGTTCTGAAACTTGTAAAAATCCTTTTGGACTTTACAGGAATCAAAACATGAGATAACATGAGAAGTTTTCGGCATGCATGCTAAGAACAATGCCTAATAATATATCATGGGAAGTTTTTATTGATTCAGTTTAACAAAACAAAATGTGTCCTCTAGTCTATATGTAACAAAGTCGTATTGGTGATCAATAAATTTCCAATCTTCACTAAATACAACTATACATATACATACAAATTTAACTAAAAACGTCTATTTACAGTGTTGCTAATTTTTATATTTGTTTAATAATTTAAAAGTAGTGTTTAATTCGTTAGAACTACCATCTGCAATACAATAGAATAAAAAAATATTGTGTGAGATTTAATTAAAGTTTAAAAAAAAAGCAAAATGCAAGATTTCGAACCTCTGTTAAACAATTAAAAAACTCATTTTTCGTGCCGACTCAACGTCCACCACCAATTTCATTATTAAAACGTTTGAGTTGTATAAATTATTTAATGATTGTAAAAAAACGGTTTTCATGAGTCAAAAAACGGTGGTTATCATTATATGCAAGGGATGTAATTAGGATGTTTGACATTCCTGCATAGGATCTTGATGAAACGTTGGCAAATGATCCAGGTTCACTTGAAAAAAGATCTGGATTCATTTCAAAATGGCGAGGTGTCTGCCGAACACCTCTAAGTTTAAATCTTCAATAACTTCTAATCCCGGCTTTCGATCTTATTGAAATTTGGTATATACGGTTTGTCCCTTCCGGATAAAAAGTTTTTTTTAATGTGTTTATCCCTACTGTAGCCTACAATTATCAATCGATTTCCATGAAACGTTGGTAAAAACTTTTAAGTAACATGAGAAAGATTTTATCAGCTTTTGGAATAGAATGGATAAAAGGTTGGTGGGTCTACCATACAACAGGTGTTTTTTCCAACATGTTTTTTATGTTTGTTAGGAGCATACAATCTTCGTTCGTGTATGAATTTTGATTTTTTTGCATCTTTGGAAAAAGATGCAAATATGTATGACAAGGAGTTGATTAGTTTTTGAGTGATATTGAACAAAGTGGTGGGGGGTCCACCGAGCACCTGTTTTTTTAAAGCTCAATAACATCTGTATCTGATAATCGAATTGGATGAAACTTGGTACATAAGCATTTAGTATGGTTCAAAACAGTTCTACATCACAACTGCCGGTTTTTCACTTGCGGTAAAACATTTTTGTTTGCATTTTTTTCAGTGTCTTGATGAGGCTGTATAGTAGCCTGCAATAATGAGTGATTATGATGAAACTTATGAAAAAGGACTCAATTAGTGTGAGAAGATAATGATCAACCTTTGGGACACATAGATCAAAGGTGTGTTGGTCCACCATACAACTGCTGACTTTTCACACTGTGTTTTTAAAGTTTGTTGGGAGCAAACAGAGTTTGTTCCTTAATCAATTTTGATGATACTTTGATAAAAGATGGAGATTTGCATGACAAAAAACTGATTAGTTTTTGGACAGGATTGGGATAAGTGATGGAGCGTCTCCGCTCGGACCTATTTATTTCAAACTTCAATAACATCAGTTCCTGATAATTGATTTTAAATAAACATGGTATATATGCTTAGAGTATAGCGGTTTGTCGCTTGCGCTACCGGTAAATTCTTTTTATTTTCTATTCGTACAACAAGATTTAGTTCTGTTGGGTTACTTCAGCTTTCTTAAATGTTTTTATAATTAGAACTACGCGAATACGCTATAACATCGGTCACTAATTGAAGTATTTGATGGGTATTAGCTCACTATATATCCAGAACATTTTTGTTTCCAGAGCTGTGGTAAAGTTAGCCTATGCATCAGCTTCGCAATATTTGTTTATTGGTTTTATTTTAAACTCCTATTATAAAAATACATATTATTTGTGAATCAGTTAAAATTAGGTATCAATAATTAACGGTTCTTAAAACATCAAATATGCCAACATTTTTTTATTGAATTGTATTCAAATATATGTCTAAATTAAAATATAGTTAAAGTTGTTAAAATAAAATGTTAATGAATTACCGTTAGAACAAGATCCACTTTTACAAGATATTGGCCTGTTTGCATCTTTATCAGAAATAAACTCAAAAAAAAGTTGAGTTGAATGAAGATACTGTTCATTTAAAGTAACCTCACAAAGTCCTATTACTGATTAATTAATTTTCAATCTTCCGTAAACACAACAAGACCCTGGTTAAACATTCCAATTCAAACCTATTGAATCCTATTAAATCCAATATAATTTCAATAGGATTAAATTGGATTGAATTGGTTTAATAGGAAGACTTCGATCTACCAATTAAAATTCAATCGGAATGAATGGGATTTAACAGGAAAAGAGGTTCTGTAGGATTCTAAAGAAATTTCCAATTGAATTTCAATCGGAAATCAAGAGATTCAATAGGAAAAAGGAACTTAGAAAAAAATTAAACAATCTTATAAATTTAACAGAATTTAATTGGAAAAGATTTAATAGGAATGAATAGGATTAATCGGAATTCTGCAATGGAAATTTCCAATTAATTCCTATTAATATACATTTCCTATAGATTCCGGTTGAAAAATAAAATAGAGATATTTAACAGGAATGAATAGGATTGTATTGGAAATAGATTTTTTGAATAGGAATTAATTGAAAATTCCCAATGCAGAATTCCAAATAATCCAATTAATTTTTTTCAATTGGTTTCAATTGGAATGTTTAACCAGGGATATATATATATATATATACATATATATATATATATATATATATATATATATATATATATATATATATATATATATATATATATATATATATATATATATTATATATATATATATATATATATATATATATATATATATACATATATATATATATATATATTATATATATATATATATATATATATATATATAATATATATATATATACATATATATATATATATATATATATATAATATATATATATATATATATATATATATACATATATATATATATATATATATATATATATATATATATATATATATATATATATATATATATATATATATAATATATATATATATATATATATATATATATATATATATATATATATATATATATATAATATATATATATATATATATATATATATAATATATATATATATATATATATATATATATATATATATATATATATATATATATATATATATATATATATGTATATATATATATATATATATATATATATATATATATATATATATATATATATATATATATATATATATATATGTATATATATATATATATATATATATATATATATATATATATATATATATATGTACATTAACATATTATATGGTTATTTAATATTATATGGTTTTTAACTCAATGAAATTTATGTTTATGTATTATTCAGTGTTGCTCATCTTTACATTTTTTTATTTCTTTAAGAATGCATAATATGGTCATAATAGCAAACGTTATGCAGAACTCGTTAAAATTACATCTACCATCTTCTAACTTTTAAACCAAATGACTAAATTACCAAATATTGTATGAAATGTAAAATTAAAAAAAAACATAAAAAAACAGGATTTGAACCCATGCTAAGCTAAAAATAGCAAACGAATTTAACTGTGTCGCCTTAATGCTCACCATCACGTACATACTTGTAATTGTGGAAATATATTTAATAATTTTAAACCAAAATAATGATTATTCGTGTAATCTGCAATATACGATCGACTTTAATTCGATGTGAGAGACAATGGAATCAATATCTAAATCGGGAATCGATATCTAAAATAAATGGGTACACCTTTTTACCGACCTGATACAGTTTTTCCCCATAAAAAACTCAAAACCAAACCGTTATCTTCAAACACAAACTTAAACAATTCTTCTGGTTATGTAACAAACAATCCAGACCTATATATTCTAACAAACCCGTTGGTCAAAATTCCAACAATTCTTTAATTCCGTTAAATAAAAACTCAAAATTTTCATCAAACATTTTTGATGAAAATCCAAACGATCTGAAAAAAAAACGTTTGATTTTAGAGGTTGAGGAATAACAAGCAACAATTTATGTGAAATATGTTTACAATAGTAAGCGAATGTAAAAAAATCTACCTATTGCAATTTTGGCCTCTGATCCGATTATCATGTCATATATTTGGCACTAAAATTTTTCCAAAATGCCGAGATGACGCACACTGAATTTTTTTATAAAATCTACGTAAAAGTACGTTTATGTATGTGTGAATGTATACATCAATATCCTCTCTTTAAATGTTCATAATATTGGTGTTTTCTAAAAATATGGTCAAAGTTTTATGATTGAATGACAAAATATTGTGTATGTACATTATTTTTAAGTAGACAAGGTCAAATAATATTTAATATTTCTTTTAGTTTTTTTGGGAGAATATGTATTTCATATTTGGGTTATGGATTTTTTTTTGTTGTCATAGGTTAGTTACAAAATTTTACATTTTGGAATCTGCTTTTATTATTAAATGGAATAACATATATTTTATTGATATCGGTCGTTTACCAAATAAATTTGAATAGGCTTTGATTTTGTTTGAGTTTGCAGTCATATGTAGTCATGCATTTTAGGGTGGTCCACTACTTCATGGGTTAAAAGAGTGGTGAACTGAAATCACCAATTATTCACATTGTGAGAATTTACATTGAATACAAGAATAGGCATTTTATTATATAAATAAAATAAATGAAAATAAATGGGTGAAATATCAATTTACCAACTGAAATAAATTTAATTAAAAATAAAACCCTCCACAAATTTGTTGAACAGTTCATTTAAATCCAAACGATCTCAAAAATTATTGGTTACGTATTACTCACTATGCCCTTGAAAATAAAATTGATTATAAACTTAACGCAACCCCAATCAACAAAGAAATGAAATGTGTGCATAGTTTTTAGGCCCGCTATACACTTGAGCTAAGCTATGCAAACTATGCGAACTATGTTTTTTGTTTATAACGTAATTATACAAAAAAACATTACAGAAACCTAACATTAACAGAAACATTACATTTTTTTAAAAAATCATTATTTGCATTAAAACATTATTTTTTTAAAAATAAGTTCGCATAGTTCGCATAGTTTAGCCCAAGTGTATAGCGGACCTTAAGGTCGTTTGAATTTTGATCAACAACTATTAAAGCTCGTTGGTTGGCATAGGCGTAACTAGGTAGGGGCCCAGAGGGCCCGGCCTCCTCTAGACGAATTTTGGCCCCCCCTAGAAAATGAAATTAGTGAAACATATATGTCTGTTAGAGAAAATGAAATTGTATTTTTTAACCAAGTAAATAACTTTTTACAATTATTTCAAAAGAGAATTAGTGGTTGTGATATTTGATCACTGCCACTGGAAAAAACCATCTACCATTAAAGTATTGGAATCAATAAAATCGAACTAGATTTTGACAATTTTAAAAAACTTACAGTTCATACCATTGAACTTCGTTTCAAATTAATAAGTAAATTTCAACTTAAAAAAGTTTGTCATTTCTCGAGAGGGTTAGGCGACAGAGGTCCATTCTCCAAACCAAAAATGTTGTCAAAAGTGTAGTAGGGAGCAAATTTTGGGATTACGGGCCACCATATGCCATATCTATTTATTTATTTATTACTCCATACTCTTTATTTATTACTCAATACTGAATATCCCAAAGATGAAGTTCCCAAAAATTTCCAATTTACTTGATTTTTCGCTTTTCGTCGCCAAAAACAGCTCGCATGTTGAACAATGCTTTCCTTCCATCTTCTTTTAGGTTGACCCCTACTTTTCTTGCTTGTTGGTGTCCAAGCCTCTATAATTGATGGTGTTTGGTCTGGAGGATACCTTGCAACATGGCCAGCCCAGTTCTGCATTTCAATTCATTCGTTGTAGATACAACGTCTTTCTCTTTGGTTTTCCTTCGGATCTTCTGATTGCTTATTTTGTCTGATATTCTTATCTTCAGCATAGATCTCTCCATATTTCTCTGAGCAACAGCTAGTTTGTTCTTATCATCTTCAGTTAAAGCCCATGTTTGAGAGCCATAAGGGAACACGGGAATACAGGAATACACAAGGATACAAGAGTCATATAATAAGCAGCAGTAAATCTTCTTAAAACTGATAACCTTCTGCCTAAAGCACTCAATACTAAAAACATACTTAATGAGAATGTGATTGTCTCCAACAAGTCTCAGGCTAATTTGTCGTCACAGTCTGATCGTCATGTGAGTAAAAGAATTAATATCAATCGGCCTCCACATAAATTGCTGTCTTATCAGGGTAATACTGAATATGATGGAATAGTTGGCACTGCGTCTATGAATGAGACGATTCGCTCTGTGGAAACAATTCACTATAAGCATCTTTATGTCACCAGACTTGATCCGAAAACTAAAATTGATGATTTGGTATTCTACATCAAGAGCAAGATAAACATTGACGATAATAAGAAATTTTCTATTCGTCCATTGATACCGAGAAATGTTGAACTCAGTCGCTTAAATTTTATTTCATTCAAGATTGGTCTTACTGAGGATTTATTTGATTTAGCACTAAACGCTACCATCTGGCCTAAAGGTGTTTGGTCAGTTTACCGATCGTCCTAAAACATCATCTTCTTCAAAAAACTTGGAACGAAACAACTTTTGCGATCCAGTGTCGTAAGAGATGATAATGCTGCCGGTCAATATAATAATGCTTTTTTAGATCTAAATCGTATATGTAAAAATATTCTTCAAATTCATTTCAACAACTCTAGTGTTATTCGATCCAAGGCAGATAAAATTTATATGTCCGCTTTGAATACCAATTTTGATGTTGTTGCTTTAGTCGAAACCTCACTGACATGCAGCTTTAACTCCGAAGAATTTTTTACTGAAAACTATCTAGTGTTTCGTCGGGATAGATATATATGTGAAGAACTAAAGGGTGGTGGAATTTTAATTGCAATTAAAGCCAATCTCCAATCTGCTGTCGTGTATACGTCAACTAGCGAGCTTGAGTTTCAAGCTGTAAAAATCAAGTGTGGCCGGAAATGGATTTATTTGTGTGCAGCCTATATTCGTCCAAGGAGTTCACGTGAAACTTACATGAAACTAATTGATTCAGTTGCCACAGTTTTAACTTTAATGGATGAATCGGATGAAATTATTGTACTTGGTGACTTTAATTTACCACTTATTGAATGGTTTTGGGTGAATGAAGACGAATTTTCTTCTACGTCAACCAATGAAATGTCTAATGAATTTTTAGATAATCTTACTAGTTTTGGACTTAAACAGTATAATCGCATCTTTAACAATCAAAATAGAATGTTGGATCTCATTTTTTCTTCATGTGATCAGCTTGCAGTTTTTTTATTTTTATTTTTTTTTTTTTAATACAGTGTGTTGTGAGTAGGAATTACAATATGTGTCACAATAACACATAAAAACCTTTTAAGACCAAGGTCCCACAACAACATAAGTTCAAAGGTGTTGATGGACGTAAATCTTTCTTTTTTTGTTTTTTTATATTTTTTGTTAAAGAATGGATAACTAAACAAAAAATCCTATCACTGACAAAATATGACATAGGCCAATATTTTATGATAGAATAGAGAAAATTAAAGTAAATTAAAAGGTAAATAGCAAATTTTTACAAAAATTTGCTGGAACAAAACAAAAATGTAGTTGCCAATAATCCAGCCGGTTGCATATTTCTTGATCCTGTGACGCACAGTCTTTCTTAATGATTGAAGCCCACACAAAGTTATATGAAGGCTCCTTTCTTCAAGAAAGCAATAGCCTCTCATCATCAAGGATTATTTCACAGCTAAGGTTGAGGGTGCTACCGTTGACTGAATACAGTTCATCCGCCACCACCCCTAAGATGTCACCTTGGCTAGTGATATCTCACTACTATTGCCAGTGGTATGTGATATCTCACGTTAACTCGTATGTCAATAGCAGGGACTGGAGTACGCGGGGTTGTCACACCCGTAGATCGAAAATTAAAAAAAAAATTCAAAACAATAAAAACTGATCCCTCCATGCGGGAAGATTTAGCGGGCTGCTCTAGTATTTATCATAAACCGTTAGAATTGGAATTAAATTTTATTGACTGTGTTGAAAATATTGATAATTCATTTCCGTATTTTAATTTTTCTAAGGGTGATTATAGTTCTTTTAATTTGTTCTTGAATTCCATTGATTGGTTTTCTTTATTTAACGGTCTTAATGTAAATGATTGTGTATGTAAATTTGATGGAACTTTAAAAAACGGGATAAATAAATTTGTTCCTGTTTGTCATAGTATTGAGTCATATCGGGAACCATGGTTTAATAAAAAGTTAATTAATCTAAGAAATCGCCGTGTTAAAGCTCAAAAATTTTACAAGAACAACCAAACCACTTCTGCTTACTCTACTTTTTGTATTCGTCGTAATGAATTTAAAACTTTGAATAATTTTTTGTATAAATCATATATGTTGCAGATTGAATCAGAAATTTCAATTAATCCTAAGAATTTTTGGTCATTTATCGACTCAAAGCGAAAAACTAATGGCTATCCTAAGACTATGAACTTAAATGATGTTTATGCTTCAAACCCTGAAGATATCTGTAATTTATTTGCGTCCTATTTTAAAACAGTGTATTGCTCTGAAGATGGCGATTCAAACTCCCCATTTACTTGCTCCTCATCTGGTAGTCCTTACAACCACTTGCAATTTTCCATGGATGAAATCATTGAGGGATTGAATGAACTTGACATCTCTAAAGGTGCTGGGCCAGATGGCTGGCCTCCTATCCTATTCAAGAGTTGCTTATGTTCTGTGGCTGGTCCACTAATGTTAATTTTCAACAAGAGCTTATCCACCGGTATATTTCCAGAAACTTGGAAGTTGTCTTTCATACGGCCAATTTTCAAATCTGGTAAGCGTGATGATATTAGTACATACAGAGGTATTGCTTTAATTTCAGTGTTGCCGAAGTTTTTTGAAAAACTAGTTAAACATTTTTTGGAATTTCATATTAAAAAGTTTATTGCTCAAGAACAACATGGTTTTTTATCTGGACGTTCAATGACCACTAATTTAGTGTTATTCTCGCGTTATATCTCGGATGCACTGCAAAACTTTGAGCAAGTTGATGTTGTATACACTGATTTTAGCAGTGCGTTTGATAAGGTTAAACACCCTAAATTATTACTCAAGCTTGACAAACTTGATTGTGAAATGATTCCTATTAAATGGATTTCATCGTATCTATCCCAGCGTACGCAGTATGTCAAAATTGGTAGTCATTGTTCTACGACTTTTAAAGTAACTTCTGGTGTACCGCAAGGTAGTCATCTTGGACCTTTGCTTTTCATTTTATTTATTAATGATGTTTGTCACTGTTTTAAATTTCTTAAATTTCTATTATATGCAGATGATATGAAAGCCTATATTACTATAAAATCAATCACTGATACAATTAATTTCCAAAGTGATTTGAATAGATTACATATTTGGACTGTAGAAATGAGCTGTTTTTGAATATCTCTAAATGTAAAATTATGTCAATTTTTAAAAACAAATCACCTATCTTAGTTACTTATCATTTCTGCAATAATAGTTTAGAACGGGTATATAAGCTCAAAGATTTAGGTATTATTTTCACAGCTTCATACTCATTTAATGATCATTTTGATTATATGATTGGACGAGCTAATTCAATGCTATAGGGTTCATCAAACGTAATACTAAAGATTTCTGTGATCCATTAACGCTCAAAACACTTTATTGTGCATATGTCAGATCAATTTTGGAATATGGTTCAGTAATCTGGAATCCGCTGTATGTTATCCATTCGACACGAATTGAAAGCGTGCAGAAAATGTTTCTTATTTTTGCTCTGAATAGATTACCTTCAAATAAAACTTTTCAGTTTTCTTTAGAACCTTATGCAAGTCTATTAGAGCTTTTGACTTTGAAGACGCTGTATAAGAGAAGAGAGGTTGCTTGTGCGATTTTTGCTTGAGATGTTTTGTGTTGTCGGATCGATTGCTCAAATTTATTGTATTATTTCGATATATATGTTCCATCTCGGCAGCTTCGCCAACGTGGTATATTTTTTGCAATTAATTTCAGTAGTACTAATTATGGCTCTAATGAATCAATTAACAACTGTCTAAGAATCTTTAATAAAGTCTTTGAATGCTTTGATTTCATGATATCGAGAAATGTTTTTAAAAGATTCGTATTCAATGTTTTCGATTTGAAGAGAGTCAACATTTTGGTTATTCATTATCTTAGTTTTCATTACATTTTGAGTCAAAAATATTGGCCGGGTTTAATCGATGAAAACACGATATCCTGTTAAAAAGTAAGTTATATTAGGTTTGCATGGAGAGATCAGTTTTTGTTGATTTGTAAATTTTTGTTTGAGAAGCAGTGAAGCGTTAAAAATTTCTTTATTACTTTTCATTGAAAACTTATCACTTCACCGCTTCACAGTCAGAATGTAGCTGCAGCCGCTGTTATTGGCATTATGGGTTAACGTGAGGTTTTCTATATTGCTGGTTTAAACTGCTGCTGCTAAGGGACAACGAATGAATTAAAATGCAGAACTGGGCTGGCCATGTTGCAAGGTATCCTCCAGACCAAACACCATCAATTATAGAGGCTTGGCCACCAACAAGCAAGAAAAGTAGGGGTCAACCTAAAAGAAGATGGAAGGAAAGCATTGTTCAACATGCGAGCTGTTTTTGGCGACGAAAAGCGAAAAATCAAGTAAATTGGAAATTTTTGGGAACTTCATCTTTGGGATATTCAGTATTGAATTGTTAATGGAGTAATAAATAAATAAATAAATATGGCAATCCCGTAATCCCAAAATTTGCTCCCTACTACACTTTTGACAACATTTTTGGTTTGGAGAATGAACCTCTGTCGCCTAACCCTCTCGAGAAATGACAAACTTTTTAAAGTTTAAATTTACTTATTAATTTGAAACGAAGATCATAGGTATGAACTGTAAGTTTTTTAAAATTGTCAAAATCTAGTTCAATTTTATTGATTCCAATACTTTAATGGCAGATGGTTTTTTCCAGTGAGTGATCATATATCACAACCACTAATTCTCTTTTGAAATAATTGTAAAAAGGGATATACTTGGTTAAAAAATACAATTTCATTTTCTTTAATAGACAAATTTGTGGAGGGTTTTATTTTTAATTAAATTTATTTCAGTTGGTAAATTGATATTTCACCCATTTATTTTCATTTATTTTATTTATATATTAAAATGCCTATTCTTGTATTCAATGTAAATTCTCACAATGTGAATAATTGGTGATTTCAGTTCACCACTCTTTTAACCCATGAAGTAGTGGACCACCGTAAAATGCATGACTACATATGACTGCAAACTCAAACAAAATCAAAGCCTATTCAAATTTATTTGGTAAACGACCGATATCAATAAAATATATGTTATTCCATTTAATAATAAAAGCAGATTCCAAAAATGTAAAATTTTGTAACTAACCTATGACAACAAAAAAAAAATCCATAACCCAAATATGAAATACATATTCTCCCAAAAAAACTAAAAGAAATATTAAATATTATTTGACCTTGTCTACTTAAAAATAATGTACATACACAATATTTTGTCATTCAATCATAAAACCTTGACCATATTTTTAGAAAACACCAATATTATGAACATTTAAAGAGAGGATATTGATGTATACATTCACACATACATAAACGTACTTTTACGTAGATTTTATAAAAAAAATTCAGTGTGCGTCATCTCGGCATTTTGGAAAAATTTTAGTGCCAAATATATGACATGATAATCGGATCAGAGGCCAAAATTGCAATAGGTAGATTTTTTTACATTCGCTTACTATTGTAAACATATTTCACATAAATTGTTGCTTGTTATTCCTCAACCTCTAAAATCAAACGTTTTTTTTTCAGATCGTTTGGATTTTCATCAAAAATGTTTGATGAAAATTTTGAGTTTTTATTTAACGGAATTAAAGAATTGTTGGAATTTTGACCAACGGGTTTGTTAGAATATATAGGTCTGGATTGTTTGTTACATAACCAGAAGAATTGTTTAAGTTTGTGTTTGAAGATAACGGTTTGGTTTTGAGTTTTTTATGGGGAAAAACTGTATCAGGTCGGTAAAAAGGTGTTTCACCCATTTATTTTAGATATCGATTCCCGATTTAGATATTGATTCCATTGTCTCTCACATCGAATTAAAGTCGATCGTATATTGCAGATTACACGAATAATCATTATTTTGGTTTAAAATTATTAAATATATTTCCACAATTACAAGTATGTACGTGATGGTGAGCATTAAGGCGACACAGTTATATTCGTTTGCTATTTTTAGCTTAGCATGGGTTCAAATACTGTTTTTTTTATTTTTACATTTCATACAATATTTGGTAATTTAGTCATTTGGTTTAAAAGTTAGAAGATGGTAGATGGTAATTTTAACGAGTTCTGCATAACGTTTGCTATTATGACCATATTATGCATTCTTAAAGAAATAAAAAAATGTAAAGATGAGCAACACTGAATAGAAGGTTTTACATAAATTTCATTGAGTTAAATAACCATATAATATGTTAATGTACATATATATATATATATATATATATATATATATATATATAATATATATATATATATATATATATATATATATATACATAATATATATATATATATATATATTATATATATATATATATATATATATATTATAATATATATATATATATATATATATATATATATATTATATATATATATATATATATATATATATTATATATATATATATATATATATATATATATATATATATTATATATATATATATATATATAATATATATATATATATATATATATATATATATATATATATATATATATATATATTATATTTATATATATATATATATATATATATATATATATATATATATATATATATATATATATATATATATATATATATATATATATATATATATATATATATATATATATATATATATATATATATATGTATATATATATATATCCCTGGTTAAACATTCCAATTGAAACCAATTGAAAAAAATTAATTGGATTATTTGGAATTCTGCATTGGGAATTTTCAATTAATTCCTATTCAAAAAATCTATTTCCAATACAATCC
>CAVNZG010001732.1:0-95000 GCA_963693315.1 Diogma glabrata
TCAACAACGTTTTGAGTTGACCCCTTTTAATTTTGATTATTTTTTGTTTATAGATAGTCTTTGATAAATAAAAAATACAAGTTCTCTTAGAATTTTTTTTTTCGACCAGGGGTCTTCACAGGGTGCCCCTCAATTTTTTGTTATTTTGTGATGTGAGTGCATTTTGACGAGCGATTGTAGAAAAACTACTGAATCGATTTTCATAAATGATATGTCGTTGAATAGGTATTAGAACAAAGTTTTTAAAAATGTACACTGTTAATTTTTTGAAATAATTTTTAACGGTGTAACATAAGAAAAAAACGGTGTAATTGAAAAAAAGATGGCATAGCCTCTTTTTTTTTTTTTTTTTTAAACTAAATTGAAGCTTATTTTATATCTAACCACTTGTGAAAGTTGAGGACACGTGTTATTTTTTGTTTTAAAGATAAAATTCGTTGTGCATATGACTGTCGGGAATCAGTTTTTTTTGTTCTGAAGGAAAATTATAAAAATGGCGTTATAAACTAAGAGATATTTTTTTTATGTTAAATATCAAATATTTTGTTATTAGATGAACTTTTTAAAATATTATAAAAATTATATATGTAGTACAATAAATAAAATAAATACAGAAGTTTCTTTTGAATAGGAAAGCACTTCTTATATATGTAGTACAATAAATAAAATAAATACAGAAGTTTCTTTTGAATAGGAAAGCACTTCTGCAAGGTCCCCATGGCTGGTAGCATGAAAATGCCATTCAGCGTCAACCTTAAAGTCTTCTTTATGGTGCCATGGAAACCAGCCATGGAAAGGGACCTTGTGATGGAATTGGTGGTACACTGAAGCGTGCTGCACACCGTTATAGTATGGCGAGCGAAGATAATATTATTGATACACCAAAAAAACTTTTCAAATGGGCTTTAAAATGGGAATCTACCATGAACTTTGGATACGCCGATAAAAATGAATATCAATTAACAAAAGAAAAATTACAAAATCGATATAAAAATGCGATTACTATAAGTGGAACTCAAAAATTTCATTCTTTTGTACCAGTAGATACTAAGACAATAAATGCAAAAATGTTTTCCAACTCAAAAGAAACTTTTGAATGTAAAATAAGTAAATAATTTTTAATAACTATATTTATTTTCACATATATAATTTGTATGATATTTTAAAAAGTTTATTCAACAATAAAATATTTGTAATTTAATGTTGAAAAACAATCTTTTACTTTATGATTCCATAATAACATAATACGAACATAATACTTCTCCAGTCAAAAGTTCCTAAATAGATTTAGTTGTTTATACGGCTTTTTTGTTTGCAGTCAAGACTGTCAAATTATTTTTTATAAGAGTGATAAGTGATTACTAAAAGTGATAAATAAACATTTCATTTTTTATGCCATCTAATACAAAGAAAATAATTGCAGAAGTGCTTTCCTATTCAAAAGAAACTTCTGTTTGTAA
Organism: Diogma glabrata; assembly: GCA_963693315.1. NCBI lineage: Eukaryota > Metazoa > Arthropoda > Insecta > Diptera > Cylindrotomidae > Diogma > Diogma glabrata. The sequence goes on from CAVNZG010001732.1 coordinate 1,461, forward strand.
AATAAGTAAATCATTTTTAACAATTGTATTTATTTTATTTATTGTACTACATATATAATTTTTATAATATTTTAAAAAGTTCATTTAATAATAAAATATTTGATATTTAACATAAAAAAAATATCTCTTAGTTTATAACGCCATTTTTATAATTTTCCTTCAGAACAAAAAAAACTGATTCCCGACAGTCATATGCACAACGAATTTTATCTTTAAAACAAAAAATAACGCGTGTCCTCAACTTTCACAAGTGGTTAGATATAAAATAAGCTTCAATTTAGTTTACAAAAAAAAAAAAAAAGAGGCTATGCCATCTTTTTTTCAATTACACCGTTTTTTTCTTATGTTACACCGTTAAAAATTATTTCAAAAAATTAACAGTGTACATTTTTAAAAACTTTGTTCTAATACCTATTCAACGACATATCATTTATGAAAATCGATTGAGTAGTTTTTCTACAATCGCTCGTCAAAATGCAGTCACATCACAAAATAACAAAAAATTGAGGGGCACCCTGCGAAGACCCCTGGTCGAAAAAAAAAATTCTAAGAGAACTTGTATTTTTTATTTATCAAAGACTATCTATAAACAAAAAATAACCAAAATTAAAAGGGGTCAAGTCAAAATTTCCCAAAAATTTGCTGAACTTGCGTGAAATTGCTCATATATATTTATATATATATTTATAATGATATGAGGTATAACGGAATTTAGCGGCACTCTCACGGTCGCATTTTTCGACCTACACTAAAATAATTTTTTGTGTATGTTTCGACAAATAATGTCTTGGACAAGTTCGTGAACTGGCCATAGTCGGTTACCGGTTAAGCGGCTAGAGCCTAAAAAATTGAATAATCTAAAACGCTATAACTTCCGTTTGAATCATAATATTTTAATAAAATTTAAAAATTTTGAATATTTGAACCTTTTTTTATCATTTTCATTTCAATGACAACCTTGGCGTTTCAGGTTCCTCAAAAATCAGCTGTTTTAAAAATTTACTAAACTTTGCTGTCCTTGATCTAGCTGAAAATGACCAAGCTCATATTTGAAAACTTTTTCTCACGTATATAAAATATAAATCTTTCCAAAATTAAAAAAAAAAATATTTCAAGTCTAAAGGTTGAGACCCTAGGGCTGTTGAAATAAAAACAAACGCAAAAAGCTATGCTTTCATCATGTTTCAGTTTATGTTATTTAAATTCATCTTAACTTTTAAACATACTTTTAAACTATAGCTTAAAAAAATTTCAGCTTTCTAACCCAAAAGGTTCCATTTTTATAAGTACTATAATGCACCTCTTGCAAGAAAATTATCAAGTCATTTAATACCATAGAAAAATTATCAAAATCTCTTTTGTTTTTATTTTTTTTACTAAGTAACCCTTTGAAAAAAGATTAAAGAAGAACAAAAAAACACAACAACAAAAGATGATTTTGAAATAAAATTGTTTGATAATGTTTGATTATAAATTATGTGTGATGGTATAATTGTAGTTGTGATGTAGTTCATTTGATCTTTGGTGGATTTAATATGTTATTAAAAGTAGTTTAAACCAACTTAATTAAAACTGTTCCGAAATTGTATTGATGGAGTTAGTTCGGATAATGTATTTAATTTGTTTCGATAATTTTTTTGAATTATTCTGTTTCTACTTATATTTTTTATTTAAACTAATCTGACTTATCTAATTTTATTTGTACACAAAACCGTCTGACCCCGAAATCTACCTATTTCTAGCGGATAAACCTGCCGCTGGGATTTTTAAATTACTATTTATTACTGGAATGTTGTTTACTATTTCCTTGATGCTATCAACAAAAAACGAATTGAAGTTGGAAGCTAATTGTTTTGGATCAGTAATAATTTCGTTGTTAAAAATAACATTACTAATATCCTCTTAGGATCTATTGCTTGTAATTGTTTTTAATTTTTACTTATAGTTGTGAGAAAAGTTAAAAGCAGTAATCGACAGTATACATTACTAATATCCTTGTTTTTGTTGAATATAGCGATTTAATATTTTTCCAAAGATCTTTTGGACAATTTTTATTCAGATGAATTTCATTTCTTATATATTTAGAGTTTATTCTTCTACTTTCATTTTTATAAATATTTCTATATTTCTTGTACTCACCCCAATTCGCTTCAGTTTTATTGACACAAAAATGTTTATAATAAATGTTTCTTATATGTTTCAAATTTTTTAAATAGTTGTTTTACCATCTGGTGTCATAATTATTTCTTACAAGAAATTATTTAGTCATAAAATTTACCGTATTCTTCAGATAATTCATTAAGGTTATACCTTTTGTATTAATATCAATATTCACATTACTATTCTCTATATTATTTTTTTTTTTTTTTTTTTTTTAAATGCGTTCATGCTCCATGTAGGAGCGTTGCCAGGTTAATCAGCTTTGAATATTCACCACGGTCATTCGCAACAGCGACATAATTACCATGGCAGCCGATTTTTTTAAGGTCGTTTATTACGTCAGTCTCCCATTGTAGTCGTGGTCTACCTCGCGGTCTACCACTCCCTGGGGTACTAACGTACATTTTTCTAATCATTCCAGACTGTGAATCGGCTCGTAGAACATGCCCAAACCAAGCAATCCTATTAGAACGGATACAACCTATTATATCAGGACCCTCAAGAAGGTCTCTGATCTCAAAGTTATACCGGGTTCTATACTCTCCATCGTCTGTCTTAAGTGGACCAAAAATGTAGCGTAGGATCTTACGCTCAAATACAGATAAATGCGATTCGTCATTTTGTGTAAGGGTCCACGTTTGTGACCCATATTTCACAACCGGTCTAATCAATGTCTTGTATAACTTGAGCTTGGTGTTAGTTGATACATACGGTGATCCAAGGAGAGGTTTAATTGAGTAGAAAGTTCGATTACCTGCAGCGATTCGAGCTTTAATATCTGTAAGTATGCTGTTGTTTGAGTCAAGCATTGATCCCAAATATTTAAAAGATTCAACTCCCTCAATTCCTTCATCGCCGCACATCAAATCTTTCTTCTCAGCCTCTCTTGAAACATTCATATGTTTGGTTTTATTGTAGTTAATTTGCAGACCAATTTTCCTAGCACCACTCTCAAGCGACTTGAAAGTCTCACTCATAACAGCTTCACTTCGGCCGAGGATGACAACATCATCAGCGTAAGCAATCATCTGTACTGAGTTTATTGACAAGATATTGTTATTAGTCGGTAGTTTCTTTTGACGGCACACATATTCCAAGGCTAGATTAAAAAGTATAGGAGAGATAGCATCACCTTGTCTTAAACCGAAGTCGACTTTAAAAAACTTTGATATTTCGTTGTCTACTCGTACACAGCATTGAGAGTTCTGTACTGTCATTTTGCATAGTGATACCAGTTTACCAGGGATTCCCATCGACAACAGAGCAGACCATAGAGTCTCCCGTTCGAGAGAGTCGTAGGCCTGCCTGAAATCAATGAAAAGTTGGTGCACAGGTATGTTGAACTCTTGACACTTTTCCAAAATCATCCTTATCGAGAAAAGTGCATCGGTGGTACCTCGGCCCCGCCGGAAGCCACACTGATATTCTCCAAACAGTTGTTCAGCAAAAGGATTGATTTTGGATAGCAAAATGTAGGAAAAGATCTTATATGCTGTGCAGAGGAGAGCGATTCCTCTGTAGTTTGCACATTGTAGGCGATTACCTTTTTTATGGATTGGTATCAGCATAGCTGTGTTCCAGTCCTGTGGCATGGTTTCAGTTCGCCAGATCATTTGAACAAGTTCAAACAATCTTAAGGATAGAGTTTCGCCACCATGTACAATCATTTCGGATGTTATATCGTCGATACCAGGTGCTTTATTGCATTTTAGTTTTGACAGCGCCGCATCGAATTCCTCTTTGGTGGGTTCGTCTACATGTACCTTTGACGCACGAATAAGCTTTGCTCGCCGTCCGACTTGTTGCTGGTCACTTAAGTTGAGAAGATTCTCAAAATAAGCGGCCCAAGTATCTAAAATATTTTTAAGGTCTACTTGTAGCTCCCCATCTTCATTTTGAATAGCAGTTGATCTAGTTTGAGGGCCCTTCTTTAAGGTTTTAACCTGTTGAAGACGACTTCCTTATTGAAGCTTTCAATCTCCTCACACTGTCTCTTCCACCATTCTCTCTTCGCTCGTCTACATAGCTTTGTAACGGCTTGTCTTGCCAGTTTATAGTTTTCCTTCGTGGACCTGGTGTTGCGTCCTTGTAGACACTTCAGATAGCAATCTCTTTTGTATTGAATAGCGTCAAGGCATGCTTGATCCATCCATGGCTTCTGGGAGTGGTTCTGTGGTCATCCAAGTATTCCCTCAGCAGCGCTTAAAACAGCATCTTTGAGCAAATACCATGACTTATCGACGTCTCCATTAATGGTTTCTGATTTCTCCAATGTTTCGGCAATATGGATTTGATATCTCTCTTCTGTTTCAGCATTCTTTAATGATGAGATGTTAAAACGTTTCCGTTGATTGAATTTTGGAATGCCTGGATTTGGGAAGTGGAACCTTATCGTTGCACATACAAGGAAGTGATCACTTCCGATGTATGCACCTCTAAAGGATCGCACATCCCGAACGCTCGAAAAGAAACCTGCTGTTACTAGAACGTGATCAATTTGATTTCGAGTGTTTCCATTCGGTGAGACCCAAGTCTGTTTATGAATCGATCGATGCGGAAAGAACGTACTGGCAATTCTCAAATTATTTGATAATGCAAACTCAGTCATTCTCTCACCATTATCATTCGAATTCAAATGCAGGCTGTTGGGACCTACCACATTTCCATAAGAGATATCTCTTCCAACCTGTCCATTAAAGTCACCAAGAACCATAATGAAGTCGCGTGTTGGTGTTTGTTTCATAACCTCTTCCAGTGCTATGTAGAAATTATCCTTCTCGTCGACGGTCTTAGCTTCAGTAGGTGCATGCACGGCAATAAGAGAAATATTGTTATATGTACCACGTACACGTAGGTAGCAGATCCTCTAACTGACCGGGATGAATTTCATCACGGCTTCTTGTATGCGTGCACCAACAAGAAAGCCAGTACCAAATTCTCTTCGGGAAGGATGACCACTACAATATAGAGAGTGACTATCTAAATCTTGTTTTCCGATTATCGGCTGTCTAATTTCTTGTAGAGCAATAATATCCATCCTATACCTCTCAGCCTCTGTTTCCAGACTTATAGGAGCATCAGGAGCGCTCAGGCTGCGCACGTTCCACGTTCCGATTCGGTAGTCTGGTCCTTTTTCACGTCCAGGTAAAATTGTGTTTTTTTGTCCGGGTCTGTTATTCTTTTTTTGATAACCAAATTTAACATATGAGTTTTTTTCCGGGGTTAGGGTGTTAACCTTAGGCCCAACCCAAATCGTCGTGAATGGGTCCGTTCTGCATATTAAGGTCACCAGAAACAACATTTTTACACGTTTATATAGCGAGCCGCTGGATTCAAGACAGACGCCCGCTCCAAGCCGCCCCTGACATGGAGAACAGACGCTTGAGTCACATTGGTTTTAAGGCGCCAATTCGCCGTGATGTAGCGTCATTGACTAAGCAGTTTTTACTCTGCTTGTCTCCAATACACCAACCTAATTCTGTCAGCATTACCCAGGCAGCACGGCGTGGGCGTCGAATTTCGGATTTCGCTACCCTTTTTTACTTTTATTCTTCAATAAATCAATACTTATCATATTATGATCACACATTTTATAATCATTTAATATTTCGCAACTTATTTTATCATTATTAGAAATAGCTAAATCAATAATGGATACACTATTCTTAGTAGTTCTTGTATAGTTTTTCACAAATTGTTTCATATTCAAATTTTTGATTAATCTTAATAATTTAACACTATAAAAATTTTTAGTGCCCACATTAATATTAAAGCCTCCCACTATTAAATTAAGGTTGTTTGTATCAACTATATCATCACACCAGTTTTCTAAATTTTCTAAAAAATTTGAATGAGATTCCATATGCGATCTACATAAAACGCCGTAAATTCCTGGCTTAAAACCTCGTATTACTTTGATAGACAAAAACCATGTTTTTCCTACCACGATTTGGGAAACTTTTAGAAAATGTATATGTGTTTTTGTATGTATAGAACTACTCCACAAGTGTTTCTTGTATCTGAATCTGTTCTTACAAGTTCATAACCATTCATTTTTAGTTCAGCATCTTCCATTTCTAACAAAGTTCTTGTTTCTGATAACAAAAAAATTACAGGTTTTAGTTCAAGATAAGTAATGTGGATTAGTTCAAAATTTGAATAAAGGCTTTGACAATTAGTATATAAAATCTTTTGGTTTTGTGGTTGCTATATACTATATGCTATTTTATTTCGTAGTGTTTCAATTTTATTCAAGTAAGCTGGACAATCTCTGTCCCATGCCGCGTGATTTATTTTAATATTTGTTCTATATTTTTCACAAAATTTTTTGCAATTTATGCCTTTTTTAAAGTTTGCCTTACAATGTTCACGTTTGTGAGACTCAGCACAAATTGGAAATGTATCGGTATTTACACAATCAGGTGACTTATGTGAATAATCATTACTTTTATAGCATCTTGTCAAATAAAGGCCATCAACAACCCTACAAGAATCATATCTTGCGTATAATTTGCCCACATTCAATAGTTGTTTGTATGTTGAAGCATCAACTTCTATAACCGCATCATCATCGTTTTTATTTCTTCTTTTCCAAATCGTTTTAACGGTTATATTACAATTTTGCATAAATTCGTTTTGTTTTTTGATAGTGGACACAAGGTTATCATCACGAATTTCCTCAGTTATTCTAAGCAATTTAATTCTAGGTTTTAATTCCTCCTGCACCCTCATTTCATAATTATCCGCAAGTTTGTCAGCTGCTGTTAATTTAATTTTAGCAACCGATTGTAATAAATCAACATGTAATGTTATATCACCATTTGGTAAGTGATTATATCCTTTAAGCGCCACCTCAGTAGGATCGATACAATCTTTTATTTCTCTAGATGTCACTTGTTGATTTTGTGTTATTTTTGGTTTAAATATTATTGTTGTTTTTACATTTGTCATCAGTATCTCTGTTTTTGTTTTTGAATTAGTTTCAGGTTCCTCCAAAGGCTTAGAATTCATTTCATCTAATTTTAAATTTATATTGCTGCATATTACCGTATTATTATTTACAATAGATTTAAGTTCATCTAGCAACGTTGAAACATTGTTAATATCTTATTATACACTATTCAGTTCATCTTCAATTGCTTGGCATGGTTCACATACAAATTTAGCATAGATACAGTTCTTGAAAAACGCAAAATATTTTTCGAAATCTATTCCTATACAATGACTATGGAACAACTTTTTACATTGACCGTAGCACCTTATTGCATTGCTTCCCTTTGAACCAACTACATGGTTACACTTTGCACAATTTGACATATTATTTATTGTACGGACCTGACCCAAGATTATTATGTACCTGACCCAATTTATTATGTTTAAACTCATACCAGAAAAAGAAATTAAATTTAAATATTTCATATATTAAAAATTAGGAAAAACATGTATTGAAAAATAAATCAGAACCGTTTCTTTTGACAGCCAGCTGTTGTGCCTTAGCGGTGGTATCGTAACATAATCAGAATTGGGAAAAGGTGGAACAAAAATAAAAGTCACTTTTAGCTTTTCCACTAATTCAATTATTTTTTTTGATTTAATTCAAACTGTTTGTTAATTTAATATATTTTGGATTTTTTACAAATATCATGATTTACTTAACTCTAAAAACAGTTAGTAAGTTAACTTTTTTAATGAGGAAGATATTTATTGCAGAGTGTTATGTTTTTTCATGGTTAGTTTATATTTTTTGTTGTTCCGTTTTTTATAAATTTTACCAAGCTAATGGTTTTACTTATAAATGACAGAATTTGAGATTGTAAAGAGGCCATTAGTTGACATTGGCTCTTTACACAGCCTCTTTGTGAATACAATTTTGTTTAATATCATATATTTTTGTGATTTCCTTATTTTATATATACAAAACAGGCAATGTTCATTTATGCTATCGGACACCAGGACCCCGATTATGGAATGCGATATACGTTGCAAGCCCGGTGCTTTTAAAAAATGTTGTGTACAAACACAATAGTAATTATAATAGTAATTAAAATTACTTAAAATTAATTAAAATTACATTAATTAGTAATTAAAATAAAAAGTAATAAAATGACAGTAGACCATTATTTTATGGATATTTTTATGTGGGCATTAATTTGCACTGTAAGATGTCAAATAAACATTACCTTTTAAGGTAATGTTTTCATATTGCTTATGAGTCGAAAGTACATAAGAAGGTACAATTCTTGAAGAATTTGTTAATTTATTGTAGGTTTATAACTTTTAGGTTAAATGGAACCAAAATTCATTTTAATTTATTACTAAATTGTTTCATGTTGTAAGTTGTTAATAGTTTAAATGATATCGTAGAAGATGCTAATGGGTTGAGTAGTGAGAAGAGTAACTGCGTCAAAGGAAATTAAATAATGGTCTTGGTTAATGAAATAACTTAAGATTTATTTAGTTTTGAGGGCAAATGAATTTTTATCGTTAAAGACGTTTCCAGAAATGTGTTTGAGAATCTTGGATAGAAATATGGACAAATTGTGCGCTAGTATACCTATCCAGGATACGATATGTGTTAGTGGTATTTAAGACACGTATATTTTGGATAGGACGTTTGGTTGGTTACTATTATGTATTGTTAGGTATTTTTTTACTAGGACGCTGCTGCATTATTTTCGTTTTAGTTCTTTAACCAGTGAATTGTTTTAGTTTGAAGTGATATTGTTATTAGTTTGAAGTGATATTGTTATTAGAAGTTTGACAAGATATTGTTATTAGTCGGTAGTTTCTTTTGACGGCACACATATTCCAAGGCTAGATTAAAAAGTATAGGAGAGATAGCATCACCTTGTCTTAAACCGAAGTCGACTTTAAAAAACTTTGATATTTCGTTGTCTACTCGTACACAGCATTGAGAGTTCTGTACTGTCATTTTGCATAGTGATACCAGTTTACCAGGGATTCCCATCGACAACAGAGCAGACCATAGAGTCTCCCGTTCGAGAGAGTCGTAGGCCTGCCTGAAATCAATGAAAAGTTGGTGCACAGGTATGTTGAACTCTTGACACTTTTCCAAAATCATCCTTATCGAGAAAAGTGCATCGGTGGTACCTCGGCCCCGCCGGAAGCCACACTGATATTCTCCAAACAGTTGTTCAGCAAAAGGATTGATTTTGGATAGCAAAATGTAGGAAAAGATCTTATATGCTGTGCAGAGGAGAGCGATTCCTCTGTAGTTTGCACATTGTAGGCGATTACCTTTTTTATGGATTGGTATCAGCATAGCTGTGTTCCAGTCCTGTGGCATGGTTTCAGTTCGCCAGATCATTTGAACAAGTTCAAACAATCTTAAGGATAGAGTTTCGCCACCATGTACAATCATTTCGGATGTTATATCGTCGATACCAGGTGCTTTATTGCATTTTAGTTTTGACAGCGCCGCATCGAATTCCTCTTTGGTGGGTTCGTCTACATGTACCTTTGACGCACGAATAAGCTTTGCTCGCCGTCCGACTTGTTGCTGGTCACTTAAGTTGAGAAGATTCTCAAAATAAGCGGCCCAAGTATCTAAAATATTTTTAAGGTCTACTTGTAGCTCCCCATCTTCATTTTGAATAGCAGTTGATCTAGTTTGAGGGCCCTTCTTTAAGGTTTTAACCTGTTGAAGACGACTTCCTTATTGAAGCTTTCAATCTCCTCACACTGTCTCTTCCACCATTCTCTCTTCGCTCGTCTACATAGCTTTGTAACGGCTTGTCTTGCCAGTTTATAGTTTTCCTTCGTGGACCTGGTGTTGCGTCCTTGTAGACACTTCAGATAGCAATCTCTTTTGTATTGAATAGCGTCAAGGCATGCTTGATCCATCCATGGCTTCTGGGAGTGGTTCTGTGGTCATCCAAGTATTCCCTCAGCAGCGCTTAAAACAGCATCTTTGAGCAAATACCATGACTTATCGACGTCTCCATTAATGGTTTCTGATTTCTCCAATGTTTCGGCAATATGGATTTGATATCTCTCTTCTGTTTCAGCATTCTTTAATGATGAGATGTTAAAACGTTTCCGTTGATTGAATTTTGGAATGCCTGGATTTGGGAAGTGGAACCTTATCGTTGCACATACAAGGAAGTGATCACTTCCGATGTATGCACCTCTAAAGGATCGCACATCCCGAACGCTCGAAAAGAAACCTGCTGTTACTAGAACGTGATCAATTTGATTTCGAGTGTTTCCATTCGGTGAGACCCAAGTCTGTTTATGAATCGATCGATGCGGAAAGAACGTACTGGCAATTCTCAAATTATTTGATAATGCAAACTCAGTCATTCTCTCACCATTATCATTCGAATTCAAATGCAGGCTGTTGGGACCTACCACATTTCCATAAGAGATATCTCTTCCAACCTGTCCATTAAAGTCACCAAGAACCATAATGAAGTCGCGTGTTGGTGTTTGTTTCATAACCTCTTCCAGTGCTATGTAGAAATTATCCTTCTCGTCGACGGTCTTAGCTTCAGTAGGTGCATGCACGGCAATAAGAGAAATATTGTTATATGTACCACGTACACGTAGGTAGCAGATCCTCTAACTGACCGGGATGAATTTCATCACGGCTTCTTGTATGCGTGCACCAACAAGAAAGCCAGTACCAAATTCTCTTCGGGAAGGATGACCACTACAATATAGAGAGTGACTATCTAAATCTTGTTTTCCGATTATCGGCTGTCTAATTTCTTGTAGAGCAATAATATCCATCCTATACCTCTCAGCCTCTGTTTCCAGACTTATAGGAGCATCAGGAGCGCTCAGGCTGCGCACGTTCCACGTTCCGATTCGGTAGTCTGGTCCTTTTTCACGTCCAGGTAAAATTGTGTTTTTTTGTCCGGGTCTGTTATTCTTTTTTTGATAACCAAATTTAACATATGAGTTTTTTTCCGGGGTTAGGGTGTTAACCTTAGGCCCAACCCAAATCGTCGTGAATGGGTCCGTTCTGCATATTAAGGTCACCAGAAACAACATTTTTACACGTTTATATAGCGAGCCGCTGGATTCAAGACAGACGCCCGCTCCAAGCCGCCCCTGACATGGAGAACAGACGCTTGAGTCACATTGGTTTTAAGGCGCCAATTCGCCGTGATGTAGCGTCATTGACTAAGCAGTTTTTACTCTGCTTGTCTCCAATACACTAACCTAATTCTGTCAGCATTACCCAGGCAGCACGGCGTGGGCGTCGAATTTCGGATTTCGCTACCCTTTTTTACTTTTATTCTTCAATAAATCAATACTTATCATATTATGATCACACATTTTATAATCATTTAATATTTCGCAACTTATTTTATCATTATTAGAAATAGCTAAATCAATAATGGATACACTATTCTTAGTAGTTCTTGTATAGTTTTTCACAAATTGTTTCATATTCAAATTTTTGATTAATCTTAATAATTTAACACTATAAAAATTTTTAGTGCCCACATTAATATTAAAGCCTCCCACTATTAAATTAAGGTTGTTTGTATCAACTATATCATCACACCAGTTTTCTAAATTTTCTAAAAAATTTGAATGAGATTCCATATGCGATCTACATAAAACGCCGTAAATTCCTGGCTTAAAACCTCGTATTACTTTGATAGACAAAAACCATGTTTTTCCTACCACGATTTGGGAAACTTTTAGAAAATGTATATGTGTTTTTGTATGTATAGAACTACTCCACAAGTGTTTCTTGTATCTGAATCGGTTCTTACAAGTTCATAACCATTCATTTTTAGTTCAGCATCTTCCATTTCTAACAAAGTTCTTGTTTCTGATAACAAAAAAATTACAGATTTTAGTTCAAGATAAGTAATGTGGATTAGTTCAAAATTTGAATAAAGGCTTTGACAATTAGTATATAAAATCTTTTGGTTTTGTGGTTGCTATATACTATATGCTATTTTATTTCGTAGTGTTTCAATTTTATTCAAGTAAGCTGGACAATCTCTGTCCCATGCCGCGTGATTTATTTTAATATTTGTTCTATATTTTTCACAAAATTTTTTGCAATTTATGCCTTTTTTAAAGTTTGCCTTACAATGTTCACGTTTGTGAGACTCAGCACAAATTGGAAATGTATCGGTATTTACACAATCAGGTGACTTATGTGAATAATCATTACTTTTATAGCATCTTGTCAAATAAAGGCCATCAACAACCCTACAAGAATCATATCTTGCGTATAATTTGCCCACATTCAATAGTTGTTTGTATGTTGAAGCATCAACTTCTATAACCGCATCATCATCGTTTTTATTTCTTCTTTTCCAAATCGTTTTAACGGTTATATTACAATTTTGCATAAATTCGTTTTGTTTTTTGATAGTGGACACAAGGTTATCATCACGAATTTCCTCAGTTATTCTAAGCAATTTAATTCTAGGTTTTAATTCCTCCTGCACCCTCATTTCATAATTATCCGCAAGTTTGTCAGCTGCTGTTAATTTAATTTTAGCAACCGATTGTAATAAATCAACATGTAATGTTATATCACCATTTGGTAAGTGATTATATCCTTTAAGCGCCACCTCAGTAGGATCGATACAATCTTTTATTTCTCTAGATGTCACTTGTTGATTTTGTGTTATTTTTGGTTTAAATATTATTGTTGTTTTTACATTTGTCATCAGTATCTCTGTTTTTGTTTTTGAATTAGTTTCAGGTTCCTCCAAAGGCTTAGAATTCATTTCATCTAATTTTAAATTTATATTGCTGCATATTACCGTATTGTTATTTACAATAGATTTAAGTTCATCTAGCAACGTTGAAACATTGTTAATATCTTATTATACACTATTCAGTTCATCTTCAATTGCTTGGCATGGTTCACATACAAATTTAGCATAGATACAGTTCTTGAAAAACGCAAAATATTTTTCGAAATCTATTCCTATACAATGACTATGGAACAACTTTTTACATTGACCGTAGCACCTTATTGCATTGCTTCCCTTTGAACCAACTACATGGTTACACTTTGCACAATTTGACATATTATTTATTGTACGGACCTGACCCAAGATTATTATGTACCTGACCCAATTTATTATGTTTAAACTCATACCAGAAAAAGAAATTAAATTTAAATATTTCATATATTAAAAATTAGGAAAAACATGTATTGAAAAATAAATCAGAACCGTTTCTTTTGACAGCCAGCTGTTGTGCCTTAGCGGTGGTATCGTAACATAATCAGAATTGGGAAAAGGTGGAACAAAAATAAAAGTCACTTTTAGCTTTTCCACTAATTCAATTATTTTTTTTGATTTAATTCAAACTGTTTGTTAATTTAATATATTTTGGATTTTTTACAAATATCATGATTTACTTAACTCTAAAAACAGTTAGTAAGTTAACTTTTTTAATGAGGAAGATATTTATTGCAGAGTGTTATGTTTTTTCATGGTTAGTTTATATTTTTTGTTGTTCCGTTTTTTATAAATTTTACCAAGCTAATGGTTTTACTTATAAATGACAGAATTTGAGATTGTAAAGAGGCCATTAGTTGACATTGGCTCTTTACACAGCCTCTTTGTGAATACAATTTTGTTTAATATCATATATTTTTGTGATTTCCTTATTTTATATATACAAAACAGGCAATGTTCATTTATGCTATCGGACACCAGGACCCCGATTATGGAATGCGATATACGTTGCAAGCCCGGTGCTTTTAAAAAATGTTGTGTACAAACACAATAGTAATTATAATAGTAATTAAAATTACTTAAAATTAATTAAAATTACATTAATTAGTAATTAAAATAAAAAGTAATAAAATGACAGTAGACCATTATTTTATGGATATTTTTATGTGGGCATTAATTTGCACTGTAAGATGTCAAATAAACATTACCTTTTAAGGTAATGTTTTCATATTGCTTATGAGTCGAAAGTACATAAGAAGGTACAATTCTTGAAGAATTTGTTAATTTATTGTAGGTTTATAACTTTTAGGTTAAATGGAACCAAAATTCATTTTAATTTATTACTAAATTGTTTCATGTTGTAAGTTGTTAATAGTTTAAATGATATCGTAGAAGATGCTAATGGGTTGAGTAGTGAGAAGAGTAACTGCGTCAAAGGAAATTAAATAATGGTCTTGGTTAATGAAATAACTTAAGATTTATTTAGTTTTGAGGGCAAATGAATTTTTATCGTTAAAGACGTTTCCAGAAATGTGTTTGAGAATCTTGGATAGAAATATGGACAAATTGTGCGCTAGTATACCTATCCAGGATACGATATGTGTTAGTGGTATTTAAGACACGTATATTTTGGATAGGACGTTTGGTTGGTTACTATTATGTATTGTTAGGTATTTTTTTACTAGGACGCTGCTGCATTATTTTCGTTTTAGTTCTTTAACCAGTGAATTGTTTTAGTTTGAAGTGAGTGTCACGTTTTAGAATTTATACGTGCTAAAATCCCTGAGTAAGAGGTTTAATTTAGTAATATAGTTTTTGGCATGGTTACTGCTGTTTTGGTTGTCGGCAGGTATAATGATCACATCGAGATGGTTTAATGTTCAGGAAACTTATTGGAAACGAATTGGTTATTAAGGTGAAGAATTGGTGATTATGGTGGAAGCATTGGTAGTGCTTGATATGGTTTTCTATTCAAAAACAAATGATGTCCATTGTTTTTAGTTTAGTTTGCCGATGTGGATTGCTTGTTCTGTGTTCGCTATTAGAACGAAACATAGAAGATTCTTACATGAGTAAGAAATTAAGATATAAGGATAAATGGAGAATTAAGGAACCGATTGGTTTCACAAACAAACTTGCTCTGGACGTGTAATGAAGCGCTTTCTCATTGGCGAACCAATGAGAAGGACATAGCAGGAAGCGTACCTAGCGAGATTGATTTTCTTGCCCCAAGCTAGCTTCAGCCCATGGGAACGATAAAGTAACCCTGGCACTTCAGCACAAATACAGAAATGTACGCTATTCACGAAAATTTGCAGAAATGAAAAAAAAAATACAAGTGGAAAAAACGGAGACTCTGGCGACCCCTGTTGCGAAAGACCCACGATCAACACGTCCAACCCCCACGTTCACTCACATACGCCCACACACACACACACACATTCACACCCCTTTATCATTATGACCTAAGTAATAAAAATAAATTTACTCACCCCATGATTAAACCCCGTCCTCCTATTCTACTTCCATCAGCCCTCCATCCGCCCGTGGATCACGTTAGGAATCTCTCGAAAATATTTTGTATGATAACAAGGTTGAATGAAGCTGCACGTACAAACGTGGTACGAAATGTTAAGTAGAAACGTTATGTATATTCGTAAAATTTTGTTGAATCAAAAAAATATTGTAATTGATGTAAAATTTTGTTGAATCAAAAATGGTAAGTAGAAACGTTATATAACTTTGTAAACTTTTGTTGGATCAAAAATGATGTAATTGATGCAAAATATCGTTGAAACAAAATTGATAGGTAGAAACGTTATATAAATTTTGTTGAATCAAAAAAAATATTGTAATTGATGCAAAATATCGTTGAATCAAAAAATGTTGAAATTGATGCAAAATATCGTTGAATCAAAATTGATAGGTGGAAACGTTATATAAATTTTGTAAAATTTTGTTGAATCAAAAATGTTGTAATTGATGTAAAATATTGTTGGATCAAAAAAAATGATAAGTAGAGACGTTATATAAATTTGTAAAATTTTGTTGGATCAAAAATGATGTAATTGATGCAAAATATCGTTGAAACAAAATTGATAGGTAGAAACGTTATATAAATTTTGTTGAATCAAAAAAATATTGTAATTGATGCAAAATATCGTTGAATCAAAAAATGTTGTAATTGATGCAAAATATCGTTGAATCAAAATTGATAGGTAGAAACGTTATATAAATTTTGTAAAACTTGGTTGAATCAAAAATGATGTAATTGATGTAAAATATTGTTGAATCAAAAAATGTTGTAATTGATGCCAAATATCTTTGAATCAAAAAATGTTGTAATTGATGCAAAATATCGTTGAATCAAAATTGATAGGTAGAAACGTTATATAAATTTTGTTGAATCAAAAAAATATTGTAATTGATGTAAAATTTTGTTGAATATGTTGTACGAATAATCGTTGAAAATCCCATGTAATTGTTAAATAATTTGCCAACACAGAAATATAGTTGGAAACAGTTGAAAATTCAAAGTAATATTGAGCATAAGCAATCGGTGGATAAATTGGAATTTCTGCGAAGTATGTGTCGCTGCACTATTTCAGCGATTGATGTGAAAATTGTATAAATAATGGTTGATAAAAATATGTTGCCTGTTGCACTGCAATAACTCAGCGATTGAGGATAAGTTGATGTAGTCCTATACAACGGATAAACAACGCCGCAACAACTCAGGCAACTATTGATACACTACAAAAATGTTGCACCAATATCGCATGTAAGTTACACCACACGAAACAAGGCAATGCCGGATAAGTTAAACAATGATTCAATACTTCCTGGTGTTTAAGTTGGAAATTTATTCTTTCGGACGGACAAACATTCATATATTCTTTTGGGTAGTAATTTATTTTAAACAAAATGTGTCCATTCAGTGATTTATTTGATAACAGATAATTGATTTTAGTTCGATAAATAATTATTAACCTAATAACACAGATAAACGATGATTCAGTGTTCTCAATACAAGCAAATAGGCTAAAATAGCTCTAACTAATTTAAATTACTTAGTTCTAGCACAAAAAAAAAATGTAAATATAACACTAATTTAAGTTCACATGAATAGTCTTCACACAATAAAATATTCTAATATCACATTAATTAAATTTAAATATAAAGCTATAATGCCGGATTACATCCTATGGTAGTATTAATTGATCGTAATTAGATAGTTCCAGTCAAGGAAAAATAAATTAATATACAAGCAATACGATTTGAGAACATTGATAGGACAAAATAAATAGTTCTTGGGTCAACGGACCGACGGTAGCACTAGTATTATAAATAACTTTTAATAACTAATTTCAGTAATGAAGGCCAAGCTAGCGTAACATTAATTGACTTTGACTAGATGAATCAGGTATACCAAAGTGCGTTAGTATACTAATAGCACTAATTGCAGATCTTGCACGAAACACCATACACAGTTGTTAGTACCATGAGCCCCGCATATTGCCAGTAATATATAAAAAAAATAAATTTATTGAAATGGCAAATCCCGAAAATGGCTATGGAAGCTATAAAAAATTTCACTCGGTTCACAATCATTAACACTTAACAATAAATGACCGTAGGATCGATTGTCCAAATACGCTTATTATCAAAAAAAAATTATTTCACATACGCACAATTTTGTTGGTGTAGTATTGATTTACTTTCTAGAAATTGACGGATTCCATTTAGCGTTGATTCGACATGTTGATGTTCAATGCTAATTATAATATACAAAAAAAACAGAAATGCATTTTACCTTCATATAAAGTAACATCCGAGATGTATCCGCGTGAATTCATGTACAGCGAACGAGAATACCTGTAGTCCTTTGTAATAATTATCCTCAGCATTGATTCGCCAACTACATGTGAAAATGGTTGGTTTCCTTCCTTTTTCTCACAATCAGCCAAATAATCCACCAATAAGTTCCAGTTCCAGCTTACGTATCTGGACATTAAAATTAAAACATCGCCAAAGAACATGAATTTAACTTTTTAAAACAATAAAAATGGCACTTTGTTGCACATGACTAAGCAAAAAAACACAATTTCATGTATTGTAAAACGAAACGTCAAAAATCAATTCCCTCCAATAAGAAAAAATGATCGACTACCAGTCGTCAACCATCAAAATCAGAATGTAATAAACTAAGAGAGAGAATAATTTACCGTGCTCATTATATAGCCAAATTTTTAGTCTCGCAATAACTCGAATAAAGTATTTAGAGGGGAGATAATTAATTTACATCAGATTTTCAAATTATTGGGAACTTATTATAGTTCACAAAACCGTTTGCTATTTGATAATATTGTACGAAAATAAGGTTGGGACACAGAATATTTCCGACACATCCATAATATTTATAATTGAATTCAAAATGAATTAAATGCAGATGCGATCAATGTTATGATGTTTGGACATTTATTAAACTACACCCTACTATATCAGCACAGTGAAGTTCAGTTCAATAACGGAAGGATTGTTTAAAGCAAAATACTCATACAAAGACAAATCAAATGTTTAACAAAGCAAAAATAGTAATTCGTTGTATGTTGACGATTGGAAACAAAATACACGTAGCCGTTATGAGGTTTTGAAAATTTCGTTGTTTCATTACGGTTTGTGTTTTAGAAAAACAATTCAAACTCAAGTAGTATGGCGAGAAAAATCGAATGGAAGTATAGCGCGTCAATTTTAGTGTGTGGTAAGATTAAATTCTGAGTAAATTTTAGTGGTTATACGGATGATGATTAAAGAAAATTATTAATTAATTCAAATTACCCAATATTACGTTATATTAATGAATAAATAAATCAGGGTAATTAGTGCCATTTTCTTTCTCCTATAC
This sequence comes from Diogma glabrata, assembly GCA_963693315.1. Lineage (NCBI taxonomy): Eukaryota > Metazoa > Arthropoda > Insecta > Diptera > Cylindrotomidae > Diogma > Diogma glabrata. The sequence continues at coordinate 20,211 of CAVNZG010001732.1, forward strand.
GTTTGTCCGGCTATTGCAGATTTAGTTAGATTTTAAGAAATATAAGGACGCTATGGGTTAAGGAAATTACACGAAACATGACTATTGATGATGAAGGGATGAGAAACCATTACAAGCGGTACGGATTAATATAAGGAACAACAACTAAGGAAGCTGCGACTATCATATACTATATTAGTCCAGACTATCCATTACAGAACAAGTGCTTTTTGGACGGAGACTCACGACCAAAAAGAAGTTGAAAAAGGCATAGGCTGGTCACAAATAGACCTGGCATATCCATATTAGTATGAGGAGGCACTTCAACGTTCCACAAATTAGCAATCAAATCGATCGGTATTACAAACCCAGTCTTCGCAGGAACAAAGTAACAAAGTATCTATGATTATATAAAAAAAACTTTTGGAGGGGTAACGATAAAAACGGTATTCTACTCTATTGCAAGCGATGGATAGCCAAAGTCTTCCAGACCCAATTTCGGGCAGATCTGGGGGTTCCCGAGACTCTAAAGTCAAAAAAAAAATTTTTGTATTCAATCTGCTACAGATCGAAAAGAAAACCACCATTGGACCGACTCCTTTAATGAAACCTCCGACACAATTTCGTTTTTACGTTATGCAGGCTCGCAACCCACACCTGAACTAACACGAGTCTCATGCGTCTCCGACTACTCTAGCCGGGCTACACTGTTGTACGCTTCCGTCCAAGTGACTCTGAAGGCTGAAAAGAAGAAAACTATTCACATAGTTTCAAAGCAACTAATTGAACCAAATTCAATACGGGCAATCTCGGAACTTTCGCGTGCAAATAGTCAAGAAAAAAAAATAAAAACAATTTTTGAAACAAGACCTGAACACCAAAGTTGATACACACTCACTGAACTGTGAATTCAAGACGGAACTACCCTCATATGGTCGTCGATAATCTTGACTTACAATGGCGGTAAAACACAAGCGAATGTTACTAACATACTGACAAAAGAAATTATCACCGATATTAGGCACGAATGTCCTTGGAATGGTAAACACCTCTACGTTTAGAAGCCAGGTCTTCCAGTTCGTAAGCAGCGCTACCTACCAACCTTCAAACGTTGGCTTCGCAAACTTTTGTGAGAGCGATACAGATAATTTTCGGCCGTTTATCTGCATTGCCCATAATCAATATTACGACAGAACACACTATTTTGTTTTTGCTAAACCCTCAAGAGATGAAGTTGGTGGATTGTGGGCCCTCGCAATACACTCGTCAGCGTATTCCTCGGGTAACCACAATCTCCATACCTCGCCCCTTGGAAGAATCTCAATATCTGAAACCCAAGCCAGCCTTTCACCTGGCCTGAAATTAGGTTATCTGCGAATACAGAGATAGACAATGTCGGAGCCCACTGTCGGCAACGGAACCATCAATCAACTTCCCAGGTCGAATCACAAAAGATTCGAGAGTCCTGCGAATGACAAGATTTATGGTTCACAGTTTTACTTTCGTCTTTCTCTTCGTCTCCTATTTGTGGATTGTCAACTGATGAACATTCAGTCATATTAGTTAACTCGGTCGGGGCTATTTTATTTTTATCATATGTTATCATATTAAAAAAATTAACGGCAACAAGGCATATTCATGAGAACGAACACCACTGTAGACATGATGAATACTCAAACCGCCGCACAGGACCAGATCAATAAATGCACGTATATGGAGAGCGAAACGAAAATTGTTACACTATCGATGTGAACGTTGAATCCAAATAAACAATTTAATTATTAACAGAAAAGATTATTTTATTCCAATATTTGATTACTTTGAGTATTTTAAAGCAGAATTTAAAAAAAATTATATGGAAATTTAGTGATTCAAACCTCAAACAGCTGCGCGATGTCTGACCAATTCGTCAATTATATTAAATAAGTTTTATTATTGTCTTGATATTATTTTACTACTATTTACAATTGTTTTCCAAGGTGCTGATATATGAACAGAACACGAATAAACGGTGAGATTTGAGAGAAAATAAGTATACTACAAATATGGCAGAAGATGTGAACAAAAGAAAATTTACAGACCCAATTCCGGGCAGGTCTGACGGTTCCCGATACTCAAAAAAAACGGAGTAACAAACAACAAAAAAAAAATAGAAGTACGGCAAGCCTACCGGTTTGACAAGAAAGTTAAACTTAAAATTATAAATTAATAATGTATATTTGATTTGTTCTTTCTTTTGAAAAATTGTTAACAAACAATAAAATACGATAATTTATTTATGGTTAATCTTGATTAAATCGTATTATTTTTTTTTTTTTCTTTTAACTTAATATCGTATTTTATTGCTTATAAACCATGAACTATCAAGCTAACTTAAAATTATCATGCACACTAAGTCTAATAATCAATAATATAATAAAAAAATCTTGATACGTGCTATGTTGAATCTTGATTTAGAAGGTTTGATTTTCTAAGTTTTATTTTGACTCCTTAGTTTCCAATAATTTTAGTTTTAAATAATTTCAATTAATTTACGTTCCTTAGATTCCAATAATTTTAGTGTCTTAGTTTTATATAATTTTAATTTGGGGTGTCCTAAAAAAAATGAGAGAGAACAGGAATTAGCATATGCAAAAATCAGCAGTTTTATTCATTTATCAACAAATATTTACTTATTTATTTATTAATATATTTATTTATTTATTTAATTACTGATGACGGACGGACGGACCAATCAAGGGGGGAGTTCACCACACCTGGGGTTGAAGGTGGTGATCGCCGGTCTTTCATTAGTAGTTTGATGTTTTTATTTTGTTGTGGGACCAAAGAAAAAATTTAAAATAACCTACGTTAAAGGGACGGGAAAGGAAAAGGAACAGGAGCAAGATAGGATGTATAGGGATGGAAAAAGGTAAGGTGGGAAAGGATTAAGGTGGGGTATGTGCTGATGGTGTCTCACCCAGTGGACGAGTGCTGATGGGATGGTCAGAAGATAAATCCTCTGAACCATCATTCAATCAATCAACACTCGCCAACTGCGATCCACGCCACCAACACATACGGAAAGGTGCTGTAGCAAAGAAGAACCAGTTGCTCGTCAGTATGAAGGCCGAGCGAAATCTTCTCTCGACAGCTGGCCAAGCTGTCTTAGAGGAACTTCCTCGGTATCATCTGACGACAACCAGCCCACCTAAGCCACAGGGAGCTAACATTGCCGGGAGGGGTCTCTAACGTTTAGACAATGGTTAGCCGAATGAGCCACCTGATGCCACAGCGAACCCAGAGCATAACCAGATGACCAGGCTGGATGTGATAGGTGTATACACCAATTCACAAATATCTAAGCTTGGCACCTGGTTACCTATGGCATTCCCCGTGCCAACAAGCAACCCATCCGTTACTAGGGTACGTGGGATTGTAACCCCCATTGAGAACAATTCCGAAGAATTATTCTCACCCTTGCGTTATATAGAACAATCAAAAGGAGTTACAGCTGGAGGCGTGGGGACGCAAAACCCCATCGAAGTCAATCTGAGAGATCTCAGACTAACTCCGCTCCTGCGCGTATGAAGCAGGGAACTGCTTCTACGCCGCCAGAGTCTTTTACTATTGTATGGTGTAAACAGAAAATTAATTTGAAGAAAAAAATTTTCAAAAAAAAAAAATTTTTTCAAAGTTTTTGAATTTATGGAGGGACTCCTCCAGAGTCCTACATCACTGTAGAAACCCTTAGAGAAGCCCCACGTTGGGCGCCAATTTGTAATGAAGCGCTTTCTCATTGGCGAACCAATGAGAAGGACATAGCAGGAAGCGTACCTAGCGAGATTGATTTTCTTGCCCCAAGCTAGCTTCAGCCCATGGGAACGATAAAGTAACCCTGCCACTTCAGCACAAATACAGAAATGTACGCTATTCACGAAAATTTGCAGAAATGAAAAAAAAAATACAAGTGGAAAAAACGGAGACTCTGGCGACCCCTGTTGCGAAAGACCCACGATCAACACGTCCAACCCCCACGTTCACTCACATACGCCCACACACACACACACACATTCACACCCCTTTATCATTATGACCTAAGTAATAAAAATAAATTTACTCACCCCATGATTAAACCCCGTCCTCCTATTCTACTTCCATCAGCCCTCCATCCGCCCGTGGATCACGTTAGGAATCTCTCGAAAATATTTTGTATGATAACAAGGTTGAATGAAGTTGCACGTACAAACGTGGTACGAAATGTTAAGTAGAAACGTTATGTATATTCGTAAAATTTTGTTGAATCAAAAAAATATTGTAATTGATGTAAAATTTTGTTGAATCAAAAATGGTAAGTAGAAACGTTATATAACTTTGTAAACTTTTGTTGGATCAAAAATGATGTAATTGATGCAAAATATCGTTGAAACAAAATTGATAGGTAGAAACGTTATATAAATTTTGTTGAATCAAAAAAAATATTGTAATTGATGCAAAATATCGTTGAATCAAAAAATGTTGAAATTGATGCAAAATATCGTTGAATCAAAATTGATAGGTGGAAACGTTATATAAATTTTGTAAAATTTTGTTGAATCAAAAATGTTGTAATTGATGTAAAATATTGTTGTATCAAAAAAAAATGATAAGTAGAGACGTTATATAAATTTGTAAAATTTTGTTGGATCAAAAATGATGTAATTGATGCAAAATATCGTTGAAACAAAATTGATAGGTAGAAACGTTATATAAATTTTGTTGAATCAAAAAAATATTGTAATTGATGCAAAATATCGTTGAATCAAAAAATGTTGTAATTGATGCAAAATATCGTTGAATCAAAATTGATAGGTAGAAACGTTATATAAATTTTGTAAAACTTGGTTGAATCAAAAATGATGTAATTGATGTAAAATATTGTTGAATCAAAAAATGTTGTAATTGATGCCAAATATCTTTGAATCAAAAAATGTTGTAATTGATGCAAAATATCGTTGAATCAAAATTGATAGGTAGAAACGTTATATAAATTTTGTTGAATCAAAAAAATATTGTAATTGATGTAAAATTTTGTTGAATATGTTGTACGAATAATCGTTGAAAATCCCATGTAATTGTTAAATAATTTGCCAACACAGAAATATAGTTGGAAACAGTTGAAAATTCAAAGTAATATTGAGCATAAGCAATCGGTGGATAAATTGGAATTTCTGCGAAGTATGTGTCGCTGCACTATTTCAGCGATTGATGTGAAAATTGTATAAATAATGGTTGATAAAAATATGTTGCCTGTTGCGCTGCAATAACTCAGCGATTGAGGATAAGTTGATGTAGTCCTATACAACGGATAAACAACGCCGCAACAACTCAGGCAGCTATTGATACACTACAAAAATGTTGCACCGATATCGCATGTAAGTTACAACACACGAAACAAGGCAATGCCGGATAAGTTAAACAATAATTCAATACTTCCTGGTGTTTAAGTTGGAAATTTATTCTTTCGGACGGACAAACATTCATATATTCTTTTGGGTAGTAATTTATTTTAAACAAAATGTTTCCATTCAGTGATTTATTTGATAACAGATAATTGATTTTAGTTCGATAAATAATTATTAACCTAATAACACAGATAAACGATGATTCAGTGTTCTCAATACAAGCAAATAGGCTAAAATAGCTCTAACTAATTTAAATTACTTAGTTCTAGCACAAAAAAAAAATGTAAATATAACACTAATTTAAGTTCACATGAATAGTCTTCACACAATAAAATATTCTAATATCACATCAATTAAATTTAAATATAAAGCTATAATGCCGGATTACATCCTATGGTAGTATTAATTGATCGTAATTAGATAGTTCCAGTCAAGGAAAAATAAATTAATATACAAGCAATACGATTTGAGAACATTGATAGGACAAAATAAATAGTTCTTGGGTCAACGGACCGACGGTAGCACTAGTATTATAAATAACTTTTAATAATTAATTTCAGTAATGAAGGCCAAGCTAGCGTAATATTAATTGACTTTGACTAGATGAATCAGGTATACCAAAGTGCGTTAGTATACTAATAGCACTAATTGCAGATCTTGCACGAAACACCATACACAGTTGTTAGTACCATGAGCCCCGCATATTGCCAGTAATATATAAAAAAAATAAATTTATTGAAATGGCAAATCCCGAAAATGGCTATGGAAGCTATAAAAAATTTCACTCGGTTCACAATCATTAACACTTAACAATAAATGACCGTAGGATCGATTGTCCAAATACGCTTATTATCAAAAAAAAATTATTTCACATACGCACAATTTTGTTGGTGTAGTATTGATTTACTTTCTAGAAATTGACGGATTCCATTTAGCGTTGATTCGACATGTTGATGTTCAATGCTAATTATAATATACAAAAAAAACAGAAATGCATTTTACCTTCATATAAAGTAACATCCGAGATGTATCCGCGTGAATTCATGTACAGCGAACGAGAATACCTGTAGTCCTTTGTAATAATTATCCTCAGCATTGATTCGCCAACTACATATGAAAATGGTTGGTTTCCTTCCTTTCTCTCACAATCAGCCAAATAATCCACCAATAAGTTCCAGTTCCAGCTTACGTATCTGGACATTAAAATTAAAACATCGCCAAAGAACATGAATTTAACTTTTTAAAACAATAAAAATGGCACTTTGTTGCACATGACTAAGCAAAAAAACACAATTTCATGTATTGTAAAACGAAACGTCAAAAATCAATTCCCTCCAATAAGAAAAAATGATCGACTACCAGTCGTCAACCATCAAAATCAGAATGTAATAAACTAAGAGAGAGAATAATTTACCGTGCTCATTATATAGCCAAATTTTTAGTCTCGCAATAACTCGAATAAAGTATTTAGAGGGGAGATAATTAATTTACATCAGATTTTCAAATTATTGGGAACTTATTATAGTTCACAAAACCGTTTGCTATTTGATAATATTGTACGAAAATAAGGTTGGGACACAAAATATTTCCGACACATCCATAATATTTATAATTGAATTCAAAATGAATTAAATGCAGATGCGATCAATGTTATGATGTTTGGACATTTATTAAACTACACCCTACTATATCATCACAGTGAAGTTCAGTTCAATAACGGAAGGATTGTTTAAAGCAAAATACTCATACAAAGACAAATCAAATGTTTAACAAAGCAAAAATAGTAATTCGTTGTATGTTGACGATTGGAAACAAAATACACGTAGCCGTTATGAGGTTTTGAAAATTTCGTTGTTTCATTACGGTTTGTGTTTTAGAAAAAAAATTCAAACTCAAGTAGTATGGCGAGAACAATCGAATGGAAGTATAGCGCGCGTCAATTTTAGTGTGTGGTAAGATTAAATTCTGAGTAAATTTTAGTGGTTATACGGATGATGATTAAAGAAAATTATTAATTAATTCAAATTACCCAATATTACGTTATATTAATGAATAAATAAATCAGGGTAATTAGTGCCATTTTCTTTCTCCTATACGTTTGTCCGGCTATTGCAGATTTAGTTAGATTTTAAGAAATATAAGGACGCTATGGGTTAAGGAAATTACACGAAACATGACTATTGATGATAAAGGGATGAGAAACCATTACAAGCGGTACGGATTAATATAAGGAACAACAACTAAGGAAGCTGCGACTATCATATACTATATTAGTCCAGACTATCCATTACAGACGCTATCTAAATTTCAATTCTTGTCTCCCTTTCTCTTACAAAAGAAATACCATTCAAATGTTAACAGAAAAAATTATGACATTATCAGATAAAATTTTCCATTCAAAAAACTTTAATTTATTAAAATTGACTCTTAGCAAAAATGGCTATTCATATTATTTAGTTACAAACATTATTAAAAACACAATTACTAAACTTTCTAATAATGCGGATCCTTTAGTTTTATCAACTCCTGTTAATTTAGATGGTGACACATTTAAATATATTTCCATTCCTTATGTTAAATGTTTATTTGAAAAAATTCAAAATTTATTAAAACCTTATAATATAAAAATTGTTGGAAGAAGCGATATTAATTTTTATAAATTGTTTTTCACTAAATTAAAAGACAAAGTTCCTCTTGGTAAGCAATCTGAGTTAGTTTATAAAATTTTTTGTGAATGTGATTCTTTTTATATTGGACAAACTAAGCAATGGCTTGAAAAACGAGTATATCAGCATTCGAATGGTGCAAGGCATGTCAATCCAGAGATTAATTTGGTTGATGATGACAAAAATAGTGCTCTTTCACATCATTTATACAATATGAATCATAAAATCAACTATGAAAATATTAAAATTTTAGCCAGGGAATCAAATTTGCAAAAACGAAAAATTCTTGAGATGATTTACATTAAAAAGAATCCTAATTGTTTAAACAAACAGAATGATTCGATGTATATAGGAAATTCTTTTAATAATAGTATAAACAATTGAAATTTTTTGCATTGAGTTATTTATTTTGTGTTAATGAATTTAAAAAATTATTTTTTTTTTTTTAAATTTTATTTAAAGTTTTTTTTATAATATTGTTGAATATTTTACATCAGGGTATGAATTATAGTGTTTTGAATTTAGTAACCATTCAACAAACAAATTTTATTATCTTTTGAAAATTAAAATTATATTCTTTGTAGTGTTTTTTGTTTTTGTATATATAATTTTTTCTTCAACGAATGTTGTTGATGTTGTTTGTTAATTTTAAAAAATTTTGTAAAAATTTTTTTGAAAATGGCAAAGGATGTTTGCCGAAACGTAAAATATACATTTAAATTTAAAATAATTAATTTGTTTTTAAATAGGCTCTATTCCCAATATATTTATAATAAAATTAATATAAAAGCCTTCAATATACTATAATAATAAATTTAAAGTTTTCCATATAAAACACATGAAATTATGGGGAGCTCGTGGTTTAGTTTAGCAGTATTTTCTGTGGCATTGATGAAATTTGTAGATGTGTTCAGGAGCTTAGCAATAATCACTTTTTTATTACATCGATTTGCCACAGATTTTTGATTTGCTTTAAATTTTTTGGTGTTGGAGAGGGAATAAAAAAAAACTTTTCGTAGGAGAAATTTTTTTGTCACGAGTTGTTCTCTCTAGGGGTAGTTTTAAAAACCACGGGTTTCATAAACATTCAATTTAGTGTATCTCATGAACTACTTTATGGATTTTCAAAGTTAAGTTTTGTGTTTCAAATGTATAAGTCCTTTTCGGAAAAAATAATTAAAGTTACAATTTTTTATAATTTATTAAAAAAATAATAGGGGTTGGATGGTTGTTATCCTCTTTTTGTATTTTACAACATTATTTTATAGTATCCTTATTTTTCTACATAAAATCAAAGATTTGGTTTTTAGAAATCTTTGTTTGAAAATTAAAGAAATTTTTTAAAAATTTTCTTACAAAATCTATTAAAATCTTTCTATAACTTCCAACAAAAATTACCAAAATCCAAATCTCTAGTATTATGAGATAAATAACAAATAAACTGAATTTGATACGCTTCTTATGATAAGTCGCCTCTCTTTGATGGTTGTGGCAGAATTTGTACATTTGTACGCACAAGCTTTTGTGCTGCTGAACGACTGGTAAGCCCCATTTATCTAAATTTTGCTACGTTCTTCAGCAGTTATATATGTATTTCTTTAACCATTTTTATGCTTGTGTTACACTTATTAACACTTTAAATTGTATTGAACTTTTATTTAAAACAAAAATATTAAAGAAAAAGTACTTTAATACGCTCAATGCCTACAATGCAAGAGAAAGAGCGTGGACACAATAGGAAAGACGTTAGCTAATTCAGAAGCAATAGTGGTTGGCGTTTAAAGGATGAACTACCTAAGCTTTAGAGGAGCTTCACTCAGGAGCAGAATAAACGCAAGCCAATAGATAGAGCCAAAAAATAAGAGGCAGCGTTCGGGTAGGAAGCCAGTCCGTTCAGACACCCTTCTAATCAGGAAAAAAAAGTATTTGTGGATTTGCTTTAAAAGGTATAGATAGGGTAAATGTAGGGGGGTAGGACTATAAAGATCTTGGTAAGACGGTGCCACGAATGCGTCAGACAACGAATGGTGATCTACTTTTGGAACTACAATCCAAAAAGAACCACTACCGAATAGTGGTAACGTGACATACGGCCATAACTTAAAACTGCGATTGTCGAAAACCTAGAAGTGAAAACTCTGTCGCAAGCTACTGTAATTGTTATCAAAGACATAGATGAAGTCACACCACACCATCACAGAAAGTCTACAAGGCTCTTTAAACGCAACATCAACCATGTTCTTCATTCAATGTCAACTTATTTGAAGTATGAAGAACGGTAAAACTTGTTCGTGGAATAAATAAAATAAGGTATAACTTTTAGATTAAAAGGAACCAAAATTCATTTTAATTTATTTGTAAGTTGTTTTATTTTGTAAATTGTAACGAGTTTAAATAATATCGTTGAAAATTTTCATGGTATGGTTAGTGAGAAGAGACAAAGACAAAACCTAGTCGCAGAAACAGCGGAAAGAATTATGACAGACCCAGAGAACACATGACGTAAATATGACATCATATGAAGGTCAAACACACACACATAACTTTCCTGTGGTGTCATATTTATGTCATGTGTTCACTGGGGAGTGCTGCAAAGCCGGAAATAATCCCTAGGGCTTAATACAGTCCAAGTAGTTAATTTGGTTGTGCAATCAAATCAAAAAAGAGCAGTAGTGTACTCTATGTGAATAGGACTTTGTTAAAAGACACTGTATATTAAGAAAACGCCTTAAGAATATTGGTATGGATGAGGGAGACGAATGGAGAATCTGTCTTTTAGAGGAAGAGACCCCAGTTCATCTTCTCAAAGATTGAGGAGTTTTAATCTACACGAGGTGTCATATGAACGGGCAGAACCTGCCTTCACTTAACCCTCTCTCCTCTTAAGCTAAATGGATAGAAACATTTTTAGAATAAACCACGCTAACTGCACTCCCACCTCAAAAATAAAATGAACTCTTTAACCTTAACACCGTTAAGGAATGGTTAAGAAGCAAAAAAGTAGTTTCTACTGCAAGTTCACATTTACACGTATTACCACATAGAAGAAGATTATCACATAGAAGAAGAAGGTAAATGCCACACTAGAGACCAACATTGACAATATGCTCATTACAATGTTCAAAAGTTGAAACTGTTGATGGTAATCTTTGACCTCCTCAAATTTCATGCTCATGCACAACGGTTGAACTAAAAACTGACAAATAATGCAGTTAAACAACTAATTGAGCATCGGCTCAAGATAAAAATACAAAGATGTATTACTAAAGTTTAAAGCCATCAAAACAAGCAGTTTAAACTACGACACATCTATATGTACTCTTTAATCGATTATTGAAATTAGAAACACACCACATACAACTTTATCTTACAATAATATTTGTATGTATGTTTATCAGATCTAGATAAACTTCCCGATAGAAAACATCCCAATTTCAGAATCACAAAAAATTATGTACAACTACATTAATAATTACTATTAATTACTAACAAAAATAACTAATAATTAATAAAACCATCCATGTAAAACAAACAATTCTTTTGAAGTGTCAAACGAATTTTTGTTTAAAAATAATTTATACTAGTACTAGTAGTAGTACTACGTATTAGTTTTACAAAAAAGTAATTGATTTTAGACCAATATCATTACTAATACACTTATGCCAAAAATTGAGCTATTACCGCTTTCGCATTCCATAATCGGGGTGCAGATGTCAATTACATTATTAGTATGTACTTATAAATTAATGCTTACACTGATTCCTACAAGAATAAATGATGCTAGCGTAAAAATATTGTTCATTGGGTATATATAATCTATTTCTAAGCAGCCAGCTCAAACAAAATTGCATACCACTACATATACAACATTTTTCTTTTTCATTTTTTCAAAAACGACGGGGCTAACTTATACTCAAAAAATCGTTCTTGCGTACCAAATTTTTGCATTGATAGTATGGTATTTTTTTTGAGTAGCACAACAATAGAACAATACACCCCATCCTTTGTTTTTGTTTTTTAGCCAAATGGTGGGGCTAACTTCTGCTTAGCCTTCTGCTCGAATGCGTTCTGCTCGAAAAATCAGCCTGTCACCATTTATTTAATAGTGATATGGAATTTTTCTTGAGTAGCACATCCAGCACAACTTTGGTATAATACAGCACAACATCCTCTTTTTATGTTTTGTTAAAAGGCGGGGCTAAATTCTACTCGAAAAATCGTTTTAGCGTGTTTAAATTTTTCCGTTGGTGGGTACGAATTTGTTTTGGAGTAGCACAACTCGCACAACTTTAACACAATACAGCACTTAATTTATTTTTTTTTCAAAATGGCGGGGCTAACTTCTATTTGAAGAAATGATGTTAGCGTTATAAAATTTTTCTGTTAGAAATACGAAATTTTTGTCTGAGTAGCACAACAAGCACAACTCAAGCACAAAACAGTTCAACCTTTGTTTTTTATTTTGTTCTAAGTGGCGGGGCTAACTTCTGCTCAAGAAATCGGTTTAGTTTGCCAACTTTTATCAATTATTTATATGCAATTCTTTCTGAGTAGCACAACCAGCACAACTAGAATACAATACATAACAACCTTTGTTTTTCATTTTTTTTCAAATTGGCGGGGCTAACTTCTGCTTAATCTTCTGCTCGAATGCTTTCTGCCCGAAAATATTCTTCTGCTCGAAAAATAATTTTGGCGTGCCAATTTTTATTCATTGATGATATGGGATTCTTTTTGAGTGGCACATCCAGCACAACGGTAGCACAATAAAGAACAAAGTTTTTTTTTTATTTTTGCAAAATGGCGGGGCTAACTTTCATCCGAAAAATGGTTTTAGCGTGGTTTAAATTATTCTGTTGTGAAACGATATTTTTTCAGTAGCACAACCAGCACAACTTTAACGCAATACAGCAATTCTTTTGTTTTTGATTTCTTCCAAAATGACGGAGATAATTTCTATTCGAAAAAAATGATGCTAACTTTGTAAAAAATTTCTGTTAGGGTTATGAAATTTTTGTCTAAATAGCACAACCAGCACAACTCGAGTACAATACAACACAACCTTTGGTTGTCTTTTTTTTTTCAAAATGGTAGGACTAACTTCTGCTCGAAAAGTTGTTTTAGCGTGCCAACTTTTTTTCATTGATAATATGGAACTATTTCTGAGTAGCACAACCAGCACAACCCTAGCACAATACAGCACAACCTTTACTTTTAATTTTTTTTCAAAATGTAGGGCTAACTTCAACTTAAAAATCGTTTTAGCTTGTTTAAATTATTCTGCTGGTGGTACAAATTTGTTCTTGAATAGCAAAACTAGCACAACTCTAACACCGTACAGCAGACCCTTTGTTTTTCTTTTTTTCCGAAATGGCGGGGCTAACTTTTACTCGAAAAAATGATTTTAGTGTTATAAAATTTTTCCACTAGGGATATGAAAATTTTTTCTAAATAGCACAACCAGCACAACTCGAGGACAACCTTTATTTTTCATATTTTTCAAAATGGTGGGGCTAACTTTTTTCCATTGGTGATATGCCATTCTTTCTGAGTAGCACATTCAGCACAACTGTAGCACAATACAGCACAATCTTTGTTTTTAATTTTTTTAAAAATGGCGGTGCTAAGTTAGGTGACATTACTTTTGTTTTAAAAACTTTTGCTTTTGAAACATATTTCTATGTCAAAAACTGTACTTTTTATTAAAAAACGCTGTTTTTGGAAAGTGTTTTAGTATCAAAAATTTTAGTTTTCGATTTAATGTTGTGTTTTTTTCTTAGCAAAAACTTTGTTTTTGTATTAAACATTTTTATTTTTGGAAAATATTTGAGGATAGTAGTTTTTAATTTGAAGTTTCAATTGCTAGTTTAAAAATTATACTTTTGTTTTAAACGCGAGTATCATTTCAAAAGTAATTACGCATTTGAATTAAAAATAAAAGTCCTTGGAGCGCTTTTAATGACTATTTTTTTTAAATAACCTGCAATTTTTTCAATTTTATATACTACTTTTTTTGGGTGTGTAAGCATAGTAAACATAGTTTGTCATAAATTATTATTAAATTATTATTCATTGTTAGCTAATTTTGGTTCGTGATGGTTATTTGATATCCTTGATGCAAATAAAATATTGATAGGTTTAACTATATTACCGATTGCTGTGATATATTTACTTAATGAAATACCTGAAACACTATCTAGAATTATTCCCTGGTCCTTCTTATTAAAGTTATCGTTTTGGAGAATTTTGGAAAACAGCATAACTTTTGTTTGGCAGACTTCTGTATTCAGAAGTTAAATCTGCATCCATCTCGTTCTCTCCCATCCTTTTCAGGAATGGATACACAGATCCGTGTATCTAATAACTTAACCAACAATTGATTTACTTAATCGCAAATGTTATGTGTTTTGTCCCGTTTTATATTGAAATTAAACATGCAAAACGGTAGTAAATTATAAATTATGAAAAAAGAATAATACGGCCGATTTGCACAATAGCTCAAACGAGACTGTCTTTTCTTATTGTTTTGTAGGTAAGAATTTTCTAAAAAAGAGATTGACGAAAGAATTATTTGCAAAGAAATTTAAGGGATAAGAAATAATAGTATATTACGAAAAAAATTTGAATTCAGATAAGTTGTTCTTGTGATTTTAATATTTATTTGAGTTACTTATAAGTAAATCTTTAGTTTCGTTGATAGTTTTATTGTATGTAGAATTTTTTTGCCAGCGATTTTTGACAGATAGGGCGCAGCAAGAGATAAAAGATGAAACAAAAAGTAAAACAGAGATGCATTATTTATTTTGGGATAAATTTGTTATCAAAACAATTATATTAGTTAAATTTCTACTCTTAGTTCGTACCATTTGTTTGTTACGATATTTGTTTACATAGGCGTCTTTATTTCTATTACAATTATTTTTAATTATCAAAATTTTGTTATATTACCAACAAAATCATTAATATTTCTACTAGTTTTTGGTTTTCTATTATAATTGGTTGAAATTTCAATAGAAATTTATAAATTTTATGCGTTTATTTTGTCCATTTTAATGGGACCCCAATAGTTTTTTTAATATTTTAATTGAGACACTGAATATTCGCGCATGTGCAAATCAATATGCGCAAAACAAACAAATTTCGTGTTCGCTGACAAAAAAATTCTACTATAGTTCTGTTGATTAATGTGTTTCAGTCCACTCTCTATATAATTTCCTTAATTTGAGTTACTTCATGTGTTGATGTTTTTTAAATAATATTTTACATACGGTTTTATAATTTAGATTGTCTATTTTAACAGTCAACCTAGACTTAGATTCAGGTTGTCCAGCTGTTAAAGTAGACAATTTAGGTTTTGCTTGTTTTCGGTTATTAAGTTTTCGTATGTGAGCTTATTTCTTCCTGCTCTCCTGTTCTGCGTTGATTTCAGGCAAGCATATGATAGTGTCATCCGCGACAGCCTCTGGTTCGCACTCATATGCCTTGGTATCCCAGAAAAACTTGTTTCTCTGTGCAAACTCACAACATCGGGATCAAATTGTAGAATAGTAATCGAAGGGTCAGTTTCTGATCCTTTCGATATAACATCAGGTGTTTGACAAGGTGATGCACTCGCACCCTTAGTTTTTAATTTGGTGCTGGAGTACGCGATAAGAAAAAGCCGAATTGAGACACAAAACTGCATATATAACAAATCTAGTCAAGTTCTTGGCTACGCAGATGATATTGTGCTTCTCGGTAGTAGAACAAGCTATATTAAGGATAGTCTCTCTCAGCTTAAAAGAAATGCTAAACGGCTTGAATTATGCATCAACACCGGCAAAACTAAAGTGTTAACAACATTCAAGAACACACCTCCCGGAAATCTGGATACTGGCGACTGTGAAGTGGAACGAGTGGGAAACTTCAAATACCTCGGGTCTGTAATAACATCGTCAAATGACATGCAGGTAGATATCAAAGCCGATCTATCTGCCGCATACAGAGTTTTCTATTCATACGCATGGAGGGATCAGTTTTTATTAATTAGTTAATTTTTTTCTATTTTTTGATCGACGGGTGTGACAACCCCGCGTACTCCAGTCCCTGCTATTGGCATATGAGTTAACGTGAGATTCCACATACGACTGGCAATAGCAGTGAGATATCACTAGCCAAAGTGATATCTTAGGGGTGCTAGCGGATGAACTGTATTCAGTCAACGGTAGCACTCTCAATCTTAGCTAATGAATATTCCTTGATGTTGGAACGCTGTAGCTTGCTCGAAGAAACGAGCCTCCATATAACTATATATCTGAGCTTTAATCATTGAAAAATATACTGCGTCCCATAATCAAGGATTATGCCATTAGCTGGACTATTGGAAAACCAATTTTAGTTTTGTTCCTGCAAATTTTTAAAACAAATTTGCTTTTTACCTCTTATTTTATTTTTATTTTCCCTATCCTATCATGAAATATTGGCCTATGTCATATTTTATATGTGATAGGATTTATGGTTTAGTTATCCATTATCTAACAAAAAAATGTTAAAAAAAAAAACAAAAAAAACAGATTTGCGTCCATTAACATCCTTAGAACGCATGTTGTTGTGGGACCTTGGTCTTAAAAGGTTTTTATGTGTTGTTGTGAAACATATTGTAATGCCTACTACTACACATCACATTTCATTTAAAAAAAAAAAATACTCAAAACTTCTTCGATCAAAACATCTTTCGCGGTCGTGTAAACTCACACTTTACAAAGCATTAATTCGACCTGCGCTTACATTTGGAAGTGAAAGCTGGACATTGACTTTCTCTGATTGTAGAATTTTATCAACACTCTAGAGGAAGGTCATACGAACAATTTATGGTCCATGTAAAGTTGCTGAAAATCAGTACAGAATCCGAATGAATCATGAAATCAGACAGCTTCTTGGAGGCTGCGATGTAATCGGATTCATTAAATCCAACCGGATTAGATGGTTTCGTCATGTAGAAAGGGCTCCTTTGGATAGAATGATAAAAAAAGCATCCTAACAACAACCAGCTGGTGTTCGTCGAAGAGGATAAATAGACAGGAGACAAGAAAGGAGACCTAGACAACGTTGGCGTGATGACATCATCCAAGACCTTTGTGAAATAGGATGTTGAAACTGGGGTCAACTGGTCATGGAACGAGATGGTTGGAAGCAGGTGGCACAGACGGCAAAATCCCTCCATGGGATGTAAACGATAGAGAGAGAGAGAGTTTATTTCTTTTGGTGGTATAATAATGGAGCTTAATATTTATCGGGGTTTAATTTTATTTTTTTTTTTATTCTTAAAATGTCTTAAAAGTAAATACAAAGATTTTTACATTTACTTGTAAATCAAGACTATAAAGAGTTTTCAATAAAACAAATTAAACTTAAATTATTAAAAGAGGCAAAATCTTAAAAATATATACATAATGGGCTAGATGTTGGGCGACTTACACTAAAGGAGCCGGTAAACGAGGAACTAAAAATACGTATTGCCCGGCAATGTTTTAACAAAATACTTGTAAAATAGCATGTAAATGAGCAACTTTTTACGGCAATGTGTGGCTGGCAATCATTGCCGGGCAATATTGCCCAAATTCAAAAACATTCTCGGCAATATTTTCGTATTGCCCGGCAATATATCCATATATTTCGGCAATATGGCCGGTATTGCAACTAATGGCTGGCATGTTGCTATTGATATCGCTCATCGAGCGAAAATTTTAAACATTGCCCGGCAACTATTTCGATTTTTGTTGAAGTTTTTTTTATTGAAATTGAATTGAGTTCGTTTTGAAGATTTGTAAATGCGTTTCATATAAAAATTTGGTTCAATTATATGGTAGGTAAAATAAAATATTTGAATTTGGGTATTGTTTTTGGTGTTTTAGAATAAGAAAAAAAATGATTTTATTTCTTTTCAGATATTATGGTTAATTAATAATTGATGGAAGGTGGGTAAAGAATAATTTTTTGTTGTTGTAATGATTGTAATTCTGTTTTGAGAATGATTGAACTTATTTTTGTTTATAAATCGTTTAGTGTTTTGGTATTTTGAATGCAGAATAAGTTTTATGGTTTTTTAGTATATTTGTAAACCTACTGCAATGGAAAGCATTTCGGTTTGATGACTTAATTATTAAAGTAATTAAATAATTATTCTTTTAATGTTTAAAACACCCAAGGTTTTATAAATATTTTTTTATATATTTTATTTAGAGAACGAAGTTTGCGAATACTACGATCCTGAACCATGTGCGATTTATATTTTTTCCAAAACGTTCTTGTAGATGAAGGAGAGTATGCGGTCAATATGATTTCAAACAAAGCGCGAACTTAGTTTGGAGGTGATGTGCTGCACGTGTCGTTAATGCATACATCCCAGTGTCGGTGGTTTTAAAATAAATGCGGTGTTTGACATGCAATGCAGAAATTGACATGTGTAACGTCGTTGACAATTCTCAATTGCTAGAACGCACATTTACTTATAACATGCGAAAAAAGATACATTTACCTTGTTTGGGATGGGGTACATTCTGCATATCGCAGTTTTTATTAATATAGCAGATTATTCATCGACTCGCTTTTTTTTTTACCTCGTATAAATAATTTTTTATTCGGATTCCATGTTAGGGACGTAGGCATTTCCGAATACGGCAGTGTATTCGCATCGCGTTATTTTGACTTATGGCAAAGAAAGTGGTTAAAGTTGTATGCAATAGATTCAAGGCGTTTTGTTGCATATTTACAGATGTGATATAGATGCGTATGTTATTTTCTAAATGTACTGCTAAAAGAAAAATATTTGGACTTCATTCATGTTTAGGATAATAAAGTACTCATACCACTACTTCAGTGCTCTTGCTGCTTTATTGTAGCACGCTAAAAACTGAAATGTTGCTGCCTTTATTAACGTATTTACTAACTAACGTATTTGGCTGATTTCATGGAGATACCATATTCCATGTTTATGTGCGCTCTGTATGTTCTTGATAGCAAAGGATTGATATGGAACAACCATCCATGTGTATGGAACTATTTCCATGTTCCCGTTTCGCATATCTATATGTTGTTAACTTTACGCCATGTGCTGCCGAACTTCTTTTATATAAAGGATATTCATCATTTCCTGTAACTGAACTTCCTGTAACTGACTAAATCCGTTATGATATCACTTTGAGTATTAGTGGCCTCTCATGCATTCTGAATTGAATTCAGTGTTCTAGAAAGCTCATGCTACAAATTTTTCGTCACAACTTCCTACAAATCTTTATCGAATCTGGAATCGGATATTTGCCGCATTTGAAATAATTTTGTGTATGTGCGTTAGTTGTGAATATCCGTCATATTAAATTGACTCTCGCTAATGAACTGGTACTCCAGAGAAAAGCTTGGTTTGATTTAAACGGATGAATATCAAACGTTCTGTTTCGAATGTTTTTGCATACATTACATATCTTACATGTATTGGTGAAACAATTGACGGCATTTCCAAATGTGGAAATCTTCATTATCTCGAATCATTAATCACTCTTTTATTGAAAAAATATAATATCTCGGTTGACATTTATTGCCGACTATAATAATCTTCACTTCACAAATTTACCAGCTTCAAATTTTGTATATGTATTTTCGATTTTCTAATTACATACATACATGTACTTACTCTTTTACTATTGTTTTCATTTTTTTATAAAGGATGCAAAAACTAGAAAAAAAAATTAAAAGAAGATTAACCGACTAAAAATATTTTTAGCAAAATAATAATTTTGGCGCCTAAATTAAATCCTTTTACATTTTTATTGTTTCAAAGTGACAATTGATGGTATTGGTTGATTTATTGTTGTGTCTATTTATTTATTTTATTTTATTTTTTTTTTTATTCATTTTCTTCATTTAAACAGATGTTTGGAAAAATGGTCAATGATCTTCATTGGGTTTTGTTTTTGAGGTAGATTTCATATAAAAATTTACTTTTTGTAATTAATATGCGTCATCACGGGAATTCCCAAAAATTTTCTTGTCGTTTTATGAGTGAGGTCAACGTAACTGCATTATCTGACCATTATTTTGTTACCTTCGCCGCTTCACTCGTCAATCGGTTTGTACAAACACTCAAACTGTAGAGATCACTCACCGTTGTAGTAACAAAAGGCAAAGGCACTTCTTTCTTCGTTCATCGTACAAATGGAATGCTTTACCCGAATCGATAGTTTCGAGGACGTTCAATCCACACAAAAATAAAAAAGGGGTTTATTAAAACCTCCGAACGCATGTTGTTGTGCGACCTAGGTCTTTAATGGCATCAACGTATGTGTTGTTCTGACACATATTGTTATTCCTATATAACACAACACCTTATATTAAAATCGGATAGTTCATAGAGCTTTCATGATTCATTCGGATTCTATACTGATTTTCAGCAACTTTACATGGACCGTAAATTGTTCGTATCCTCTCGAATTCTACAATCTGAGGAAGTCAGTGTCCAGCTTTCACTTCCAAAGGTAAGCGCAGGTCAGATTAATGCTTTGTAAAGTGCTAGTTTGCACGACTGTGAAAGATGTTTTGATCGCAAAAGTTTTGAGTATGCGTAAAAAGCTCTGTATGCGGCAGAGACACGGGCTTTGATATCTGCCTGCATGTCATTTGACCGTGTTATTACAGACCCGAGGTATTTAAAGTTTTCTACAAGTTTTACTTCGTAGTCGCCAGTATTCAGATTGCCGGGAGGTATGTTCGTCGATGTTGTTAAAAGTTTAATCTTGCCAGTGTTGAAGTCGTTTAGCATTTCTTTCAAGCTAAGAGAGACTATCCTTAGCATCGCTTGGTCTACGTCCGAGAAGTGCAATATCATCTGCATAGCCAAGAATTTGAATAGATTTGCTAAATATGCAGTTTTGTGCCTCGATTCGGCTTTTTCTTATCGCGTGCTCCAGCGCCAAATTAAATAGTACGGGTGCGAGTGCATCACCTTGTCGAACACCTGATGTTATATCAAAAGAGTCAGACACTGACCCTTCGATTACTATTCTACAGTTTGATCCCGATGTTGTGAGTTTGCACAGAGAAACAAGTTTCGCTGGAATACCAAGGCATATGAGTGCGGACCAGAGGTTGTCGCGGATGATGCTATCAGCTGCTTGCTTGAAATCAACGTAGAGCTGGTGCATGCTGATGTTGTACTCCCAACACTTTTTCCAGAATCATCCTTAAGGTAAAACATTGATCTGTGGTTGAACGGTTGGGCCATAAACCACACTGATAGTCGCCGATGAAAGATTCAGTAAAGGGGAAGAGCCGAGCAAGTACGACATTAGCTAGTATTTTATATGCAGTGCTCAACAGTGCGATGCCACGATAATTCGCAGACTTTAGGCTGTCACCTTTTTATGTAGCGGAACAATGAGAGCTGTTTTCCATCCAGCAGGTAGATCTCCTTGATCCCAGATTGCGAGAATCAGATCATATATACGTGAGACCAGAGCTGCTCCATCCTCCATTTTTAAATAGTTCTGCAGGGAATCCATCGATACCTGGTGATTTATCATTTTTTAATTTTTTGATGGCAGCTTCCACTTCTTCTATTGTCGGGTAAGGGGCAAAAATCTCCTCACTTGACGGAGCAATTGCTCTAATAGGATGAAATTCATTCGTCCTATTCAGTAGGTCTTGAAAGTGGGATCGCCACACTGTCAGCACATCATGTTCACTTGTTGTAAGCTCGTTGTTTCCATTTTTGATGGCTGTAGATCTTGGGTGAAAATCTTTTGTCAGATTTCACGAACTGGCAAAGCATTCTTTCGAATTTTCATTGACCGCATGTTGGTCGATGTTTTCGATGCAGCTCTTCATGTGCTCGCGTTTCTTTTACCGTAGGGGTTTTGCTGAAGCTTTTCTGGTGCATATATGATCAGTTTGGGTGCTTCGGGTGTTCCTCGTTAACCATTTTTCTCGCAGTTTTTGTTTTGTTCAACGCTTACGCGGCACTCGTCATCAAACCATTCGTTACGTGATTTCGGTGGCCGTTTTCCGATTGTAGTTTGTGCTGCGGATATGATGGTTGATTGAAGCGTTTGCCATTCTTCTTTTATGTTTAATGGCATCTTAAGCGGGATGTCATGCTCTTTTATGCTTTGCGTTACAATTTCCTGATATCTATTCAGTGTTTCCAGGTGTTTAAATGCTTCGACATTCCCGCGCACGGTCTTTTTTGCTTGTCTATTAAAGGTAGATAGTAACTTGCACTTGTACTTAAAGATGACAAGCATATGATCGGTGTCTATGTCAGCACCTCTATATGATCGAACGGCAGTTACACTTGTAGAGTGTCTCTTAGAAATCATGACGTGATCGATTTGATTCTCCGTTCTTCCGTCATTTGATTTCCACGTTGCCTTTTGAATTCTCTCATGAGGGAAGAAAGTGCTAGAAATTACTAGATCATACATCATACTCAGCTCAGCTGCGCAAAAGCCGTTATTGTTACTAGTATAATACAGGCTGTTAGGGCCGAAATGTGTTTTAAGTTCTGAACTTCTACCAATTTGAGCATTGAAGTAACCTACCACGATTTTTATATCGTGCCGTGGGATGTTATTGATGACTTCTTCGAGTTCTAGAAAGAACAGGTCTTTAACGTCATCTGCTTTGTCTTCAGTAGGTGCACATTGATGATCGTTACATAAAATTCTTGCGTGCGGATTCTCATTGTGCATATTAATTGGGCAAAAGTCGAAAGCATGTTGATTCACGTGACGATGTATGAGAAAGCCAACTCCAAATTCTCCTCCGTTTTCATAACCGCAATAGTAGTGTAAAGTGCCAATGTCCAATAATGGCCCTTTACAAATAATAACCTTTCAACATTTTTAACTTGGTATTTTATTGTATAAGCGAAACAAATATAAACAAAAATAAACCATGAAAAAACTGTATAATTTGATTTTCCGCGTATTATTATTTTTTTTTCCGGATTTTAAAATTAAATGTTTTGTTTTGTTTATATTTGTTTAATTAGAAAGCAAAATTTTAAATTGTTTTTAAAATTTTCTTTCTATTTAAGTAAAAGTAAATTTTAATTTTAAGTTGAGTTGAATTAAAGAATAAAACGAGTTAAGTGAGTTTAAAACAAAAGAATCCAGTGAATTGAGTTTCGGGTATTAGAAAGAGAATTGTTCATATATTAATTAAATCAGTAGAGTTGCAAATAAATTAAATTAGTAGATTGGTGCCTCTAAAAATAAATCAGTAGCGTGATACTTGAAAACTTAATTATAATAATGTTTGAAATTTTAATTATAAGAATTGTGCTAAACAAAAAATTAAGTAGTTGAAATTAATAAAATCACAAGAAAACAGTGAAGCTCATACTTTTAAGAGAGTTATTGATTGATTGATTGATTGATTGATTGGACTGTAGGACCAAGCACTAGGCGAGACTCCCGGATTACGGCCGGGCCACTTCCTACAGTCATTTTACATATAACAATAGGTAAGGATAGGTAGGTAATTGTAAGTTAGGAGTGAACGACCCGGTTACAGACCGGGCAAATCGTATCTAGCTACTACTGTTAGGAGACAATCACAAGGACAATCACTTATACATATAATCTGCAATCGCCAATCAGCAATCCCGTATCTAAAATTTCTCGCCTGCAATCTCCAGTCGGAAACCTGTTATTCATGTAATTTATTAGTATAATAACTAAATTGTAGTCCTCTGCACTCTCCAATCTGAATTCATGTTATTATATTTATGGTTAAAATTATTTATGGTTATTTATGGTTAAAAACGTTTTTATTATGTACATATATATAAAAAACAAAAAACCCCTTTGAAAATTGAGTGAATTTCATATAAAAAAGTATTGGGATTGAATTGGATAAAAATATTATCTTTCACTTGATGTTTTTATTTGAAATGTATTTATTTAAATTTTATAAAACATTATTTTATATAATATAATTAACGCAAGAATGTTTTGAATTTTTCTTGAAACACAAGAATTAATTTAACAAAACAATTAACCCTGCTCGTTGATATCGTTCAAAAATCTTATTGGATTTTATGGATAATGTTTGGATAAATAGAAAGAGATAAACCTATCACATAAAATTATGTCAACAAATGAAATTTTAAACTGAATTTGAAATAATAACTAAATTTCGCTAGTTAAAGCTCTAAGTAGGTTTAAATTTTACACAAAATCGAATAGCACAATAACACCTTTATTTAGTTTTCTAGTAAAAATCAGAGTAATAAATTTTACATTTAGGGAAGATTACATCTTGGTCGCCCACATCTTTCCATTTTTGAAAGCAATCTTACCTTAGAGTTTAATTATTAAAACCAACACTTTAAAACTATTACATTAGATATAAAACTGATTATTACAATTAATGTTTTCACTACATTTAGTTATACTTATATATTTATCATTTAAGAGATTAATTTAGTTTAAAATTCACACTGTCACTTATAACAAGTGTTGATAAGACGACCATTCACCATTGTCATATATATATATACACATATATACACATGCACATACATACACATACACACATATATACACGTACATACACACATATATACACATGTACTCACATATCGTCGCTTTAATAATGAAACAACGTATGCTATTTATACGTTGTTTTTATATAATAGGTGCGCTGCATTCCCCATAAGGGCATCTTTGAATTGGCGTTTTTACATTTTCGAATTATTTTATGACTGGGGGTAAGAATTAATAAATTATAAATTAACGTCCATGCAAATGCATGCGCACATCAAACTTTAAACTCAAATATCTCGAAACTATACTTTTGCGTATACGTCATTTCATTATTAAAGCGACGATATATATACATATATACATACATATACATACATGTACACATATATACACACATACACACATATACGCAAACATACATATACATATACATACATACATATACACACATACATACATATATATACACACACATATATATATATATATATATATATATATATATATATATATATATATATATATATATCCATACACATATATATCCATATATATATATCCATACACATACACATGTACATATATACATACATACACACATATACACACATACACACATACACACATGTATACATACATATACATATACATATATACATACACATACACATACACATACACATACACATACACATACACATACACATACACATACACATACAAATACACATACACATACACATACACATACACATACACATACACATACACATACACATACACATACACATACATACACATACATACCCATACATACTCATACATACACATACATACACATACATACACATGTATACACATACATACATATACACACACACATACACATATATACGCACATACATATATACCTATATATATATTACATATATTTATTAACAGCAAACATACATATTAAGAAGTTTTCACCTTATGTCCAACATACTAATTTATGTGGTATTGTTATATAAACATACATACACACACATATATACATACATATATATATACATATATATATACATATACATACATAAACAATACACACATATACATACATACACACGCACACATACATACATACATACATATCCATACACATATATATACACACACATATACACATATATACATACATATATATACATACACATACACACATACACATCCATATACATACACACATACATACATACATACATGCATACATACACACATACTTACACATATATACATATATTGATAATTCATATAAATATGTTATATATATTTTGATAATTCAAATATGGAATGTATGTCTAAAATTTGTTTGAACGATATCTTTAATACTTTAGACGTATTTTTAGACTTCCTTTCATTTATTCCAAATTACATAAAATTGATAGAAATACGAAAGATGTTTTAAGAAAGTTATATATAAACATTAAAAACTAGTTTCAATGTTTATATATACCTTTTGTATTATATTCTGTAGCTGTAAATCAAAGAAAGTTAATTAATTCGAAGTTCTATTTTCATTAAATTTATTAAAACTAAATTAAATTAATGCCAAATCTCAGCTAGTCGTATATATATATATATATATATATATATATATATATATATATATATATATATATATATATATATATATATATATATATATATATATATATATATATATATATATGAAAATTCAATTATTTCGAATAGCGAACTGTAATGAAGCGCTTTCTCAGTGGCGAACCAATGAGAAGGACATAGCAGGAAGCGTACCTAGCGAGATTGATTTTCAAGCCCCAAACTAGCTTCAGTCCATGGGAACGATAAAGTAACCCTGCTACTTCAGCACAAATACAGTCATGTACGCTATTCACGAAAATTCGCAGAAATGGAAAGAAATACAAGTGGAAAAACGAAGACTCTGGCGACCCCTGTTGCGAAAGACCCACGATCAACACGTCCAACCCCTACGTTCACTCACACACGCCCACACACATACACACACACCCATTCACACCCCTTTATCATTATGACCTAATTAATAAAGTAAATTCACTCACCCCATGATTAAACTCCGTCCTCCTATTCTGCTTCCATCAGCCCTCCATCCGCCCGTGGATCACGTCAGGAATCTCGCAAAAATATTTGGTATGATAACAGTGTTTAATGAAGTCGCACGTACCAACGTGATACGAAATGTTAAGTAGAAACGTTATGTATATTCGTAAAATTTTGTTGGATCGAAAAAAATATTGTAATTGATGTAAAATTTTGTTGAATCAACAATGGTAAGTAGAAACGTTATATAACTTTGTAAAATTTTGTTGGATCAAAAATGATGTAATTGATGTAAAATATTGTTGTATCAAAATTGATAGGTAGAAACGTTATATAAATTTTGTAAAATTTGGTTGAATTAAAACTGATGTAATTGAGGTAAAATGTTGTTGAATCCAAAAAATATTGTAATTGATGTAAAGTTTTGCTGAGTCATAAATATTGTAATTGATGCGAAATATCGTTGAATCAAAAAAAAATGTTGTAATTGATGCCAAATATCATTGGATCAAAATTGATAGGTAGAAATTTTGTAAAATTCGGTTGAATTAAAAATGATGTAATTGAGATAAAATGTTGTTGAATCCCAAAAATTGATGTAAAGTTTTGTTGAATCGAAAATATTGTAATTGACGTATACTTTTGTTGAATCAAAAATGATGGAATTGATGTGAAATATGGTTGAATCAAATTTGATAGGTAGAAACGTTATATAAATTTTGTAAAATTCGGTTGAATTAAAAATGATGTAATTGAGATAAAATATTGTTGAATCCCAAAAATATTGTAATTGATGTAAGGTTTTGTTGAATCGAAAATATTGTAATTGATGTATACTTTTGTTGAATCAAAAATGATGGAATCGATGTGAAATATGGTTGGATCAAATAATGATAGGTAGAAACGTTACATAAATTTTGTGAAATTTTGTTGGATCAAAAATGTTGTAATTGAGGTATACTATTGTTGACTCAAAAATGATACGTAGAAACGGCATATAAATTTGTAAAATTTTGTTGAATAAAAAAAATGATACGTAGTAACGTTATATAAATTTGTTGTTGAACCAAAATGAGAGGCAGAAATGTCAAACAAACTTGCAATCATCAGCGATAAATAATTCTGTATTCATAAACGTTGAATACAATGATATTTAGAAATGTTAATTAAACTTGCCATCAACAGCGGTGAATAATTTTGTAGTTGTAAACGTGGAATAATATGTTTGATTATAGTTGACCAAGTTGCATAAGTACCAAACGACCTCTTGGTACCAATAATCGTTGAACAAAATTCCGATGTAAATGCAGTAACTTCACCCGTGACAATTGTAATATGTTCTTTTAGGAGTATCAACCAGTGCGGACATGGAATAATTTAACTAGGCACGAATACGATTTTTCTTATATTTATTGAACAATAATATTAATTAAAGGAGTTAATAACATTACTGGCACGAACTAATTTGCCTATACACTAAGGAAGTAATGAACAGCTCTTCACATGCATTAAATAATTTTACTATGTAAATGTTACACAAGCACTAATTGCAACATCTAATTTTGCTACCTACTAAAAGTTAATAAATAGTTCAATAAATTACACAAACACTAATTGTAATTTCTAATTTTGCTAGGTACAAAAAGTTAATAAATAGTTCAATAAATTACACAAGCACTAATTGTAATTTCTAATTTTGCTATGTACAAAAAGTTAATAAATAGTTCAATAAATTACACAAACACTAATTGTAAATTCTAATTTTGCTATGTACAAAAAGTTAATAAATAGTTCAATAAATTACACAATCACTAATTGTAATTTCTAATTTACTATGTTCGTTTTTTTGTCGGGATAGTATTAGAAATTTGTATATACATTAACTGCAACATACTAATTTTGGTTGTAAATAAACGGATTTACAAAGTGTATATACATTAACGGCAACATACTAATTTTGCTTAAACAGATTTTCCAAGTGTAGATACATTAATTGCCATATACTAAGTTCGGTGGTATTTAAACTAATCTCTAACGTTTATAACCACTAATTGTAATGAAGGCATTTCGATTTATACATTTACTACTTGCCCTGAATGAAATTTGGTTTGTGCGTACACCAATCGCAATCAACTAGCCTTAATTTTATAGATAACTAATTGCATTTAAATTACTGTGTAACGTTATACACACGACTAGGAATTTATTAATTTTGATTATTATACACATTAATTGCAATATATTCATTCGGATTGCCATTCAGCTAATTGTTAAAGGTTATAAACACTACCGGTGATTAATGAATTTTAGATTAGTATACACACTACTTGTAATGAATTAATTTAAGATTTTGTATCTACACCAATTGCAATGAAAATACTGTGTCAAGTTTATAAACACTAGTTGCAACATAATAACTTTCATTATAAACATATACTTGAGGCTTTCAATAATTGGATAACCACAAACATTAAACTATGGATCCCACGGTCAACGTTCTCATGTAATGAGTCTTCTTTCACTAAATAATTCCATAATATTCATTACCTGTGGTTCCAGTTAATCCTTTCGTTGGTTTTGTAGCTCTTCAATTGATGTCTTAGTTGGTTCAGTAACATCCAAAAAAAAGGTAGAATTGTTTTTACTGAGATTATCCTCTCCGAAAACACACAAATTACCACACCCAAAATATTCGGCGGGTAAACGTCAATAGCAAAAAAAATTAATTAATAACACAACAGCTGGCGGTTGTTTTGACATCCAATTGACTAAAAGACGTCAATACAATAATCAGAATGTAATAGAATAAGAAGGTGAAAAGGCTACAGTGGCTCATTATATAGCCAAATTTTGTAGTCTCGCAATAACTCGAATACAGTGTTTGGATGAGAGATAATTAATTTACATCAGACTTTCAAATTATTGGGAACTTATTATAGTTCACAAAACCGTTTGCTACTTGATAATATTGTACTAAAATAAGGTTGGGATCCAGAATATCTCCGACACATCCATAACATTTATAATTGAATTCAAAATGAACTAGATGCAGATTCGATCATGGATATGATGTTTGGAAATTTAATAACTACATTCGGCAATATCAATACAGTGAAGTTCGGATCAAACACGGAAGGATTGTTGAAAGCAAACCACCCATACAAAGACAAATCAAATGGTCAACAAAGCAAAAATAGCAATTCGTTGTATGTTGACGATTGGAAACAAAATACACGTAGCTGTTGTGAGGTTTTAAGAATTTCGTTGTTTCATTACGGTTTGTGTTTTGAAACAAAAAAAAAGTTCGAACTCAAGTAGTAAGGCGAGAACAATCGAATGGAAGTATAACGGGCGTCAATTTTAGTGCGTTGTAAGATTAAATTCTGATTAATTTGTAGTGATTATACGGATGATGATTAAGGAAAATTATTAATCAATTCAAATTAACCAACATTGTGTTATATCAATGAATAAATAATTCAAGGTAATTAGTGTAATTTTCTTTCTCCCCATACGTTTGTCCGGCTATTGCAGATTTAGTAGATTTTGAGAAATATAAGGAAACTATGGGTTAAGGAAACTACACGAAATATGACCACTGATGACGAAGGGATGAGAATCTATTACAAGTGGGACAGATTAATACAAGGAACAACAACTAAGGAAACTGCGACTGTAATACACTGCGTTCTGACATTATGCCAGACTATCCATTACAGAACAAGTGCTTTTTGGACGAACACCTACGACCAAAAAGAAGTTGAAAAAAGCATAGGCTGGTCGCCAATAGACCTTGTATATACATGTTAGCGGGGTGAAGCCCTCGACGTACCACAGATTAGCAATCAATGCGATCAGTATTACAAACTCAGTCTTAGCAGAAACAAAGTAACGAAGTATCTAAGAATATACAAAAAAAACTTATGGGAGGGGTATCGATAAAATCAGTATTCTACTCTATTGTAAGCGGTGGATAACTAAAATCTTCCAGACCCAATTTCGGGCAGATCTGGGGGTTCCCGAGACTCTAAAGCCACAAAAAAATTGATTCCATCTGCTACAGATCGAAAGGAGAAACACCGTAGGACTGACTTCTTTAATGCAACATCCGACACAATTTCGTTTTTACGTTATGCAGGCTCGCAACCCACACCTGAACTAACACGAGTCTCATGCGTCTCCGACTCGCTAGCCGGGCTACACTGTTGTACGCTTCCGTACAACAGTTCCAATTTACACTTATAGATAGTCAAAACAAAAAAAATTTTTGAAACAAGACCCGAACACCACAGCTGATACCCGCTTACTGAACTGTGAATTCAAGACGAAACTACCCTCATATGGCCGTCGATAATCTTGACTTACAATGGCGGTAAAACACAAGCGAGAGTTACTAACATAGGGACAAAAGAAATTATCACCGATATTAGGCACGAATGTCCTTGGAATGGTAAACACCTCTACGTTTAGAAGCCAGGTCTTCCAGTTCGTAAGCAGCGCTACCTACCAACCGTCAAACGTTGGCTTCGCAAACTTTTGTGAGAGCGATACCGAGGATTTTCTGCAGTTCCCCGCATCGCTCAAAATAATATTACGACAGAATTCAATGTTTTGTTTTTGGCTAAACCCCCAAGAGATGAAGCTGGTGGATTGTGGGCCCTCGCAATACACTCGTCAGCGTATCCCTCGGGTAACCACAATCTCCATACCTCGCCCCTTGGAAGAGTCTCAATATCTATACCCCAAGCCAGCATTTCACCTGGCCTGAAATTAGGTTATCTGCGAACACAGGAACAGACAATGTCAGAGCTTATTGTCGGCAATAGATCTATCAATTATTGTCTTAAATTCATTCATAGGTGATTCAATATACTTGCCACTGACAGAATTTCTGGTTGTCAATTATTTGAGAATTTGGTGAATCGATTGATTCATTTCCACTATCATCAGCATCATAAATTTTATCATATTTTAACTTTTCCACATCGCAACAAAACCAACAGAACTTGGAAATTTTAAAACTGACATTTTTGTTTTTGAAATTTGAACCTATCTAAGCCGGTTTAAACAAATTTTATTGATACTCCAAGGCTTCAGGAACGTCCCGCTCGACCAATTCGATGTAAATAATTCAGTGATGGATTTGGAACATCAAGATTTATTATTAAATTTATATTTTCTGCATCAATTCTGCGTGACTGTGATTAGAATACGAAAGTTGAATTCTCTTATATTTTTCTAATAATCTAAGACGTTGTGTTTGCTCATGTGCGCCCTTCATCGTTAATCAATAATTTAAAACAGCGTTCGACCCGGGATTGAGAATTGGTGAACAAAGAACATTGCTTACACGAAATCGACCGGAATATGTTTTTCTATTTCTACAATCTACAATTTCATTTCATTGGAATTATTTTCTGGCTGTGGAATTGCGTAACCAAAATTTAAATTTTAATTTAATTATTCAATCATCAACAAAAAAATTTTCATAACCGTATTTGACCACTTTAAATATTTTTAGGGCAGAATTTAAAAAAATTATATGAAAATTTCGCGTCTCAAACCTCAAACAGCCGCGCAATATTTTCCTCCAATTCGACAATTATAATTTTTGCTTTTAAAAAAAAATGTTAATCTGACAACAGCCGAGCGTGTAACACACAAAAAAAATCTATCTTGTATTTGATTTGAACAAACAAGGTGAAAATTGTACTGTGAAAGAAAATGGGTATACTACAACTATGGCAGAAGATGAGCACAAAAGAAAATTTACAGACCCAATTCCGGGCAGGTCTGACGGTTCCCGATACTCAAAACTGAGTAACAAACAACAAAACAAATAGAAGTGCGGCAAGCCTACCGGTTTGACAGGCAAGTTAAACTTAAAATTATAAATTTAAATATTTAGCGTATTATAATATATACATATGTATGTTCTGTTAATTTAAAAAGAATTGATCTACTGATCGGAGAAATATTATATTTTTTTGTTTTGTTTTTTTTTTTTTTTTTTCTTTAATAATTGATCAAATAGCCTGAAATTATACAACGGATCACAAGAATTTAATGTTATTGATTTCCCTAAATTCTGGAAAACTTCGAAATACTTATGTATAATTTACACTATATAATACGTGTGGTATCTACTGTATATTTTTAGTATAGTAGGTATACTATTTTGGATTCAAAAAAAAATTACTTAAAATTAACATGCAACAGAAAATGTACTTAAGGTTAATGTTTAAAGTTGTTTGGTATTAATCCCTCGTTGTTTGTTATATAGTAGTTATTATTTATTATTTAGTTGTATGGTACTTGACTATTTAATTTCCTTCTCTTGTATTATATCATTTAATTGTATTATATTTTATTATTTAATTTCCTTTTCTTGTATTGTTTTGTTTTATGATTAGCGGATCTAAAATATATTGAATAAAAATATTTAGTTTCCAAAATTATCAGTGGTTTTGAAGGATATTTATTTATTTATATATCCATCTATTTATTCATTTATTAATAATATATAGTTGTTTATGAATTATTTATTTATTTATTTATTTATTAATAAAGATTTATTTATTAATCTATTAATATATATATTTATTAAATTTTTTTTTTTTCTCAGTTTTTACGAAGGACAGACGGACGGACCAACCATGAGGGGAGTTCACCACTCTGGGGTTGGAAGTGGTGATCGCCGTTCTTTCTTAATTCATGTTGATTTATTTTGTTTTTTTTTTTTTTTTTGTTTGTTTGGGGACCAAAAAAAAGTTTAAAATTACACTACGTTAAAGGATGGGAACAAGGTAAGGGAAAGGGAGCAAGAAGGGATGAATAAGGAAAGGAGGAGGTGGGGTGAGACAGGAATAAGGTGGGATATGTGTCGTCGGCCCGTCACCCGGATGACAAGTGCCGCTGGAATGGTCAGAGGATAAATCCTCTGCACCATTATTCAATCAACCGACACTTCTCATCCGTGATCGAGAACGACGAAACATACGGGGAGGTGCTATGATCTGAGTTAATCCAATTAACTCGCGACATGAAGGCTGAGCGAACATCTTCCCTCAGCAGTTGATATCGAACTGCTTTGGAAGATGTTCCCCAGTATCATTCGCGAGAACCGGACAACTCAGACCATAGGGTGCTAACGCTCCAGGGAGGGGACTCTAACGTTATGGAGTCGTTAGCCCAGCTGAGTATCTCGCTGCCACAGCGAACCCAGAGCATAACCAGATGACCAGGCTGGATGTGATAGGCGTATACACCATTTCACAAATATCTAAGCCTGGCATCTGGAAACCTCTGGCATTCCCTGTGCCAGTAAGAAACCCAGCCGTTACTAGGGTCCGTGGGTTTGTAAAGCCCATTGAGAATGATCCCGAAGAATCATTCTCACCCTTGCGTTTTACAAATACAAAAAGGGATCATTGCTGGAGGCGTAGGGACGCAACTCCCCATCAAAGAAGAGTCTGAGGAATCTCAGACTTCCTTTGCTCCTGCGCGTATGAAGCAGGGAATTGCTTCCACGCCGCCAGAGTCTTTAACTATTATATGGTGGAAAAATAAAATTAATTTGAAGAAAAAAATTTTAAAAAAAAAATTTTCTAAGTTTTTTGAATTTATGGAGGGACTCCTCCAGAGTCCTACATTGCGGTAGGGACCCTTAGAGAAGCCCCACGTTGGGCGCCAATTTGTAATGAAGCGCATTCTCAGTGGCGAACCAATGAGAAGGACATAGCAGGAAGCGTACCTAGCGAGATTGATTTTCAAGCCCCAAACTAGCTTCAGTCCATGGGAACGATAAAGTAACCCTGCTACTTCAGCACAAATACAGTCATGTACGCTATTCACGAAAATTCGCAGAAATGGAAAGAAATACAAGTGGAAAAACGAAGACTCTGGCGACCCCTGTTGCGAAAGACCCACGATCAACACGTCCAACCCCTACGTTCACTCACACACGCCCACACACATACACACACACCCATTCACACCCCTTTATCATTATGACCTAATTAATAAAGTAAATTCACTCACCCCATGATTAAACTCCGTCCTCCTATTCTGCTTCCATCAGCCCTCCATCCGCCCGTGGATCACGTCAGGAATCTCGCAAAAATATTTGGTATGATAACAGTGTTTAATGAAGTCGCACGTACCAACGTGATACGAAATGTTAAGTAGAAACGTTATGTATATTCGTAAAATTTTGTTGGATCGAAAAAAATATTGTAATTGATGTAAAATTTTGTTGAATCAACAATGGTAAGTAGAAACGTTATATAACTTTGTAAAATTTTGTTGGATCAAAAATGATGTAATTGATGTAAAATATTGTTGTATCAAAATTGATAGGTAGAAACGTTATATAAATTTTGTAAAATTTGGTTGAATTAAAACTGATGTAATTGAGGTAAAATGTTGTTGAATCCAAAAAATATTGTAATTGATGTAAAGTTTTGCTGAGTCATAAATATTGTAATTGATGCGAAATATCGTTGAATCAAAAAAAAATGTTGTAATTGATGCCAAATATCATTGGATCAAAATTGATAGGTAGAAATTTTGTAAAATTCGGTTGAATTAAAAATGATGTAATTGAGATAAAATGTTGTTGAATCCCAAAAATTGATGTAAAGTTTTGTTGAATCGAAAATATTGTAATTGACGTATACTTTTGTTGAATCAAAAATGATGGAATTGATGTGAAATATGGTTGAATCAAATTTGATAGGTAGAAACGTTATATAAATTTTGTAAAATTCGGTTGAATTAAAAATGATGTAATTGAGATAAAATATTGTTGAATCCCAAAAATATTGTAATTGATGTAAGGTTTTGTTGAATCGAAAATATTGTAATTGATGTATACTTTTGTTGAATCAAAAATGATGGAATCGATGTGAAATATGGTTGGATCAAATAATGATAGGTAGAAACGTTACATAAATTTTGTGAAATTTTGTTGGATCAAAAATGTTGTAATTGAGGTATACTATTGTTGACTCAAAAATGATACGTAGAAACGGCATATAAATTTGTAAAATTTTGTTGAATAAAAAAAATGATACGTAGTAACGTTATATAAATTTGTTGTTGAACCAAAATGAGAGGCAGAAATGTCAAACAAACTTGCAATCATCAGCGATAAATAATTCTGTATTCATAAACGTTGAATACAATGATATTTAGAAATGTTAATTAAACTTGCCATCAACAGCGGTGAATAATTTTGTAGTTGTAAACGTGGAATAATATGTTTGATTATAGTTGACCAAGTTGCATAAGTACCAAACGACCTCTTGGTACCAATAATCGTTGAACAAAATTCCGATGTAAATGCAGTAACTTCACCCGTGACAATTGTAATATGTTCTTTTAGGAGTATCAACCAGTGCGGACATGGAATAATTTAACTAGGCACGAATACGATTTTTCTTATATTTATTGAACAATAATATTAATTAAAGGAGTTAATAACATTACTGGCACGAACTAATTTGCCTATACACTAAGGAAGTAATGAACAGCTCTTCACATGCATTAAATAATTTTACTATGTAAATGTTACACAAGCACTAATTGCAACATCTAATTTTGCTACCTACTAAAAGTTAATAAATAGTTCAATAAATTACACAAACACTAATTGTAATTTCTAATTTTGCTAGGTACAAAAAGTTAATAAATAGTTCAATAAATTACACAAGCACTAATTGTAATTTCTAATTTTGCTATGTACAAAAAGTTAATAAATAGTTCAATAAATTACACAAACACTAATTGTAAATTCTAATTTTGCTATGTACAAAAAGTTAATAAATAGTTCAATAAATTACACAATCACTAATTGTAATTTCTAATTTACTATGTTCGTTTTTTTGTCGGGATAGTATTAGAAATTTGTATATACATTAACTGCAACATACTAATTTTGGTTGTAAATAAACGGATTTACAAAGTGTATATACATTAACGGCAACATACTAATTTTGCTTAAACAGATTTTCCAAGTGTAGATACATTAATTGCCATATACTAAGTTCGGTGGTATTTAAACTAATCTCTAACGTTTATAACCACTAATTGTAATGAAGGCATTTCGATTTATACATTTACTACTTGCCCTGAATGAAATTTGGTTTGTGCGTACACCAATCGCAATCAACTAGCCTTAATTTTATAGATAACTAATTGCATTTAAATTACTGTGTAACGTTATACACACGACTAGGAATTTATTAATTTTGATTATTATACACATTAATTGCAATATATTCATTCGGATTGCCATTCAGCTAATTGTTAAAGGTTATAAACACTACCGGTGATTAATGAATTTTAGATTAGTATACACACTACTTGTAATGAATTAATTTAAGATTTTGTATCTATGTGGCGAACATCAAAACTAAATCCATTTCTCAAAAAAATTTAAAATTTAGCATGCATTGATTTCCTTAACATTTATGAAAAAAACAAAAAATATAGTATTATTTTTCGGATTTTGTTTCCAAAGAGTTTTTTTAAAGAGTTCTTGTTTTTTCGATTTGGAAAAGAATTAAAAAAGTTTCCAAAATGTGTTTTGTTTTCCATTAATTAAAAAAGTTATTATTCCAAAACTTAAACATAAATGTAAATTATATTAAATAATAAATTCTTAAATTGTTCAATTCGCTAAACATTCTTCAAATAAACAAAGTTCACAATAAAAAATGTTTATGTAAAGTGACGCATTTTATTAATAAAATAATTATTAAACTTCTGAAAACTTTGGCTATGTTAAAACTAATATGTACTTAAAAATCAAAACTAATATTCTGGCTATAAAAGATCATAAGGAAACATTAAAGAGGATAAAAATATTATCTGAAATCAAAATGGATCAAATTAATTTTGGAAGTATACAAGGACCAACTGCTTGAATACATGCTACTCAACTTTACTCCGTTCTACATTACAGCACAACTAACTATATTATGGTGACCCCGACAAAGAACAAACCTTCCAATGGAGTCAACTTTAAGAAGCTTAAAATGTATAATTTAATTCATTTTTTTTTAATTAGTGCTTGCTTCATTTTGTTTTAAATAATTTAATTTTATTAAAATATTTTCTTTTTTTTTTCACAGCGACACAACACTTTGCCCTTAGTGACCACATATTCTTCCAACTAGTCGTTTCGACTGTTAAGACATAATCTAGTTTTCTCCTAGTGACACATTCTTTTTTTTCTCTCCAAATTCTTATTTTTCGGCTTTGAAGCCATGCCAACTTCTTGTAGTGCGACTAATTTTTTAAAATTTTCTTTTTGTTTTTAAATCGATACTATGGGCCGAAGTTTAAGATCTCCTTCCTTCGTAAGACCCATTACACTCTCCTTAAATTATTGGGCCGAAGTCTTACATCTCCTTCCTTCGTAAGACCCACTCCACTCTTCTGAAATCTTGGGCCGAATTAATCACCTTCTTCCTTCATAAGACCCACTCCACTCTCCTTAACTCTTAGGCCGAAACAAATTTTTTTCGAATTTTCTGATTTTTTTTACTATCCCTAACGTTACCCATATTTTACCATAAAATGACCATCTTCTAACGTTAACCATCTATCTGTTGACAAAACAGGTATGGTCCTTATGGATATAAAAATCAGATTTCATCTAATTAAGCAGAACTTCCAAATATCTGATCTCAATGGAATATCTCCAACGTTACCCATATGTTTCTACAACATGAACATCTTCTGACGTTAACCATTTATCTGTTGACGAACAGGTATGGTCTTTATGGATATTTAAAACGATATTTCGTCGTTAATCAGATATTTCTTCTCAAAGCGATCTTTTTCTATGGTACACGTCTCCAAGGTAAACATTGGTCTCAGTCAACTTTGTACTGTCAGACTTTACCAAACTTATGTTACCATATGCGCTCCTTTGCTTACGCTAAATTTCTGCTTATTCTTACTTTTCGAAAAATGAATTAATAATCACGTTTATACATGCTAGTATTGTCTCAGTCAACTTTTTTCTGTCAGACATTCAGCATCACCGACGTTACTTTTCTGCTTCTCGTATTTTAATCGAACCTTTTAACCTATGGTGCACATCTCCACAAATATTGGTTTCAGGCAACTCAGCTCTGTCAGACCTATATCTCCACTCGTGTTACCATAACTCCATAATTGTTCGTTTCTTTTTTTTTGCAGAGCTTCAATTCGTAAGGCCCATAATTTTTGTTTCTCCGGTATCGATTTTTAAACAACATCTCCAAACTTTTTCTTATTCGCTACATCTACTTTAGCAAAACTATTTCTTTCTTTCCTCTTCAACTCTACTTAATTTTTTTATTTATATCGTTCCATCTTCGATGGCACTAGGGGGGGAGTGTTGTGGCGAACATCAAAACTAAATCCATTTCTCAAAAAATTTAAAGTTTAGCAGGCGATGATTTCGTTAACATTTATTAAAAATACAAAAAATATTTTTTTATTATTCAGATTTTGTTTTTTCCAAATAGTTTCGAGTTCTTAAAATTAAAAATGTAATTCTCTATGTGAATTATATTTCATCGCCTCGCCATCAATTTGATTAATACAATAAGACAAATTTCATGTAACTTGTATAATCTATTTATAAATACAATTAAACTCTAAAATGTTATTGTGTTTTGAGAGAATTTAATTTATATTTGTGCTACTTAATAATGGTTCAAGATTAGTGAATGTGGAAGCTAGTGTACCTGAAGAAGTTTGGAAATAAATTTAATTCATGATATGGTTGTTACAACAACATTTTATCTGCTGCCTTTTGTGTTTACTTTACGTGAACATTATAATTGTTAAATCATAATGAAGAATCAGCTTAATCAACGCATTCAAAGTAACTCATAATATTGGATACAACATCTCGTATCATCATATTCATCTCCTGGAAAATTCAACGCCACTAGCAGCCAGCCTCTATATTAAAATCTACCTCCACTCAACGCAGTATCATCCAAATCTACACCAATTGCAATGAAAATACTGTGTCAAGTTTATAAACACTAGTTGCAACATAATAACTTTCATTATAAACATATACTTGAGGCTTTCAATAATTGGATAACCACAAACATTAAACTATGGATCCCACGGTCAACGTTCTCATGTAATGAGTCTTCTTTCACTAAATAATTCCATAATATTCATTACCTGTGGTTCCAGTTAATCCTTTCGTTGGTTTTGTAGCTCTTCAATTGATGTCTTAGTTGGTTCAGTAACATCCAAAAAAAAGGTAGAATTGTTTTTACTGAGATTATCCTCTCCGAAAACACACAAATTACCACACCCAAAATATTCGGCGGGTAAACGTCAATAGCAAAAAAAATTAATTAATAACACAACAGCTGGCGGTTGTTTTGACATCCAATTGACTAAAAGACGTCAATACAATAATCAGAATGTAATAGAATAAGAAGGTGAAAAGGCTACAGTGGCTCATTATATAGCCAAATTTTGTAGTCTCGCAATAACTCGAATACAGTGTTTGGATGAGAGATAATTAATTTACATCAGACTTTCAAATTATTGGGAACTTATTATAGTTCACAAAACCGTTTGCTACTTGATAATATTGTACTAAAATAAGGTTGGGATCCAGAATATCTCCGACACATCCATAACATTTATAATTGAATTCAAAATGAACTAGATGCAGATTCGATCATGGATATGATGTTTGGAAATTTAATAACTACATTCGGCAATATCAATACAGTGAAGTTCGGATCAAACACGGAAGGATTGTTGAAAGCAAACCACCCATACAAAGACAAATCAAATGGTCAACAAAGCAAAAATAGCAATTCGTTGTATGTTGACGATTGGAAACAAAATACACGTAGCTGTTGTGAGGTTTTAAGAATTTCGTTGTTTCATTACGGTTTGTGTTTTGAAACAAAAAAAAAGTTCGAACTCAAGTAGTAAGGCGAGAACAATCGAATGGAAGTATAACGGGCGTCAATTTTAGTGCGTTGTAAGATTAAATTCTGATTAATTTGTAGTGATTATACGGATGATGATTAAGGAAAATTATTAATCAATTCAAATTAACCAACATTGTGTTATATCAATGAATAAATAATTCAAGGTAATTAGTGTAATTTTCTTTCTCCCCATACGTTTGTCCGGCTATTGCAGATTTAGTAGATTTTGAGAAATATAAGGAAACTATGGGTTAAGGAAACTACACGAAATATGACCACTGATGACGAAGGGATGAGAATCTATTACAAGTGGGACAGATTAATACAAGGAACAACAACTAAGGAAACTGCGACTGTAATACACTGCGTTCTGACATTATGCCAGACTATCCATTACAGAACCTAAGATATCAAACCATCAGTTTTTTTTAAGAAACAAAAATGTTATCAATGTTTTTTTTAGAATAATATTTCACACGCCATGACACCTTTTCAAGTTGACGAAATTTGTATCTTTATTTCTAATAAATCTGCATTTTCATTAATTATATTATGAAATTTAAGCTAAAATACTCCATTTTATTTACATTCATTTATTCCTGGTAATGGCATTTTGATAAATTTTTATTTTCTCTAAGTCAACAAACAAAATTTTTTTTTTTTTAATCAAAACAAGAAACACGAAATTCCGATTAGAAATGATTGAAATGATTGAAATTCCGATTAGAAATGTATATTCTCGAAATGCTACAACAAAATTGACATTTGTTTTTTTTTTTTTTTTTATGTAAGAGTGTCCTCTTACATAATTATACCCAACTATAGGTGCGTTCGATTTGACTGAAACAACTGAAAAAACAACAACAATTGCATTTAATTTTTCAGTTGCTTCAGTTGTTTCAGTCAAATCGAACACGGCTTATATACCACGACTTGTTGATTAGATCGTTTCTTAATTTAACACTACAAAAATCAGATAAATTCTATAACCTTTTTAAAAATGTTAATAATTTTCATCGACTAAAATCACTACGGTTTAATTTCATTTTAATTTTAAATGAAAAAAAGTAATAAAAATAAACAACGACACAACAATGTTGTATCGAATTGAAAACCATAAATTACGAGAATTTCAAGAGAAAAAAAGAGAAAAAAAATTATTATTCCTGATTTTTTTTAATTAGAAAAATTAAATTATTTTTAAAATACCACCATTATTATATATTATTATATATCATATATTATTTATTATTGAAGCACTTGGTTTGAAACACATTTTAGATAACTTTTATTGAGTAATAAGACGCTTTAAATATGGTAAATTATTAAAGTAAAAAATATATATATATTTATCACGACGGAGAGTTTTATCCACGTCCATCTTCTTTAAATGCGCTCGGCAAAA
Source organism: Diogma glabrata (assembly GCA_963693315.1). Lineage (NCBI taxonomy): Eukaryota > Metazoa > Arthropoda > Insecta > Diptera > Cylindrotomidae > Diogma > Diogma glabrata. The sequence goes on from CAVNZG010001732.1 coordinate 62,253, forward strand.
ACTCCATACTTTTAAGAGAGTTATAATATTAAATTCAAAGGAACTAGGTGAGCATTTAATCTTAACTTAAAAATTTTGTGTTGATAACCCAAAATAGAATAAGTGATAAAAACCAAAACATATATTATACGAACAAATTAGTTATAAAAGAAAAATTTAATAAATTGTAAACGAATATTTTAATAAATAAACAAACGTTAAATTTGATTATGTTTTAACCTTACCATCTTGGCCACAACAGTAGAGAGTGTATCCTCTGGCTGTTTCGTAGATTCCACTCCCTGGCCACCTTAGTTCTTGTAATGCCACTATATCTAGTGTGTAGCTATCGATTTTGTTTGTAAGTTTTAGTAGATCTCCTGGTCTTCTAAGGCCTAGCACGTTCCAGGTTCCCATTTTTAAATCGTAGTCCGGGTATAGTTTCCGAGGTCGTTCTTTAAATGAGTTGGAGATAATCCAAGGTCGTGTACAGTGTACATTCATGATAAATAATTTTTTGCGGAAATGCGGTGTTAGTCCTTCGCCCAACCCAAATTTTCGTGAATGGGTTCGTTTTGCATCTTAAGGTCACCAGAAACAACCTTTTTACACTTTTATATAGCGAGCTGCTTGATCAAAAACAGACGCCCGCTCCAAACCACCCCTAACATGCAGAACAGACGCTTGTTACGCGTTTATATAGCAAATCGCTTAATCCAAAACAGACGCCCGCTCCAAGCCGCCTCTAACATGGAGAACAGACGCTTGAGTTGCATTGGTTTTATGGCGCCAATGACTCGCCATGGTGCAGAATTATTGAGTATAAGCAATATTTACTCTGCCCCTTTCAACTACACCAACCTGATTCTGTTAGCGCTACTCAGGTAGCATGGCGTGGGCGTAGAATTTCGGATTTTCGCTACCCAAAATTTCTGCAATTTCTGCATTGACTACAGAAAATTGAATGCAGCAACAAAAAATTAATTACCCATTACCTCGAATTGATGATACCCTGAAAACATTTGCAGGTCCAAATGTTGTCAACAGTAGATCTGCAAAGTGGTTAGTCGCAAGTGGAAGTGCAGGGAGGGGAGCGATAATTGACAGCGTGTAGTATGGGTAGCTGGGTTATGGGAATTTAATGTTTTGCAATTCGATTCGTACTGAGTCCCAGCAGCATTTGAAAGTTTAATGGAACGTGTCTTGGGTAATTTGACAACATAATTGTAAGGGTCATGGACTTAAATTAAGTCCAAAGGAATGTAAGGACAGGACTCATATTAAGTCCAAAGAATTGTACACTGTTTGGAGAGAAAGTATTATACTTGGGGCGTAGAGTGACAACAAATGGTGAACACATAGATTCGAAAAAGATCACAGCAGTACAAGAATGGCCAAGACCCAAGAATTTACATGAACAGTGGTCCAGGATTGCAGTTATCTAGGATTTTTCATTTCCTACCAATGTTATGTATCAGCATATGCAAATATTGCAAAGAGCTCCATAAGCTAACAAGGACGGATAAAGCATTTGAATGAACGAAAAAGTAAGAAGATGCGTTAGTGGAACTTCAAAAAAGATTGAGCTCTGCACCAGTTCTGGCTTACCAAATTTGGAATTCAAATTTGACACTAAGCTAGCAATGATGGTATAGAACGAGTGTTATCTCAAGAAATGGAAAGACTAAGGGGTAAAAAATGTAGAATAAACTTCTTCATTTGAATTGGCGTTGTAGCACTGGACAGTGCAGCTCACCAAATGATCACACCGTACAGAGATGTAAAGTCATTGGGAAAGGTGCAGTGCAAGACCCTTTTTTCCCCATGATTTCTATACATGAGTATATATTGCTACCGTAGCTTTTTTGCTCTTTCTCTGATATTTGATTTCCAACTGAGTTTCTATACCTATAAGTATTTTGCTTGATCTGCAAGTACAATGCCGCTCCCCGTCAGAGCGATGGAGCCAATATGAGGGAGCCTCTGCTTCCTTGTAAAGTCAATCACTTCGTTTCTTGCGAGGAAATATCCTTACCCACAATTTTAGAGCATGTCAATGTTATTCGCTCCTCTAAAGTAGCACAATTAATTTGGCTCTAAACGGAGCTGGATCATTCAATGCCCCCTCCCCCATGTTATTTGTTAAACAAACCTAAATAATAGGCGGCGAGGTTAACTGCTAGGCAATGATATAAATCTCGAAGAACAGAGATTTTATTCATTTTAAACCTTTATAGTCTATAAATCAAGAAAATTCTAAAATTTTCAAAGAAGAACCACTTAATACAAGAAACTCTCGAACCCACCTACTTTTCTCTTGCCCTGACCTAAAATGACTCGAATTTTTAAGTTAACGCACTTGAGAAGCTCTAGATTGTTTTTGAAAGCGTAGTCCTTCATCATCAAAAGTCCTTTAGTTTGTCATTCTCAAGACGGTCATTCTAACGTTACCAACTCAAGGAAACTTTTTGAGTTAATCTTGGAGTTGCAAATCCTCTTGTGTCATTTAGAAATCATCTAAAGATGAAAATTAAAATATGGTTCTTCATCGCCGCTGTGTATAAGACACACAGGCTTTGAACAGGTGTCTCTGATGAGTGTGAGATCGAATTTCGGCACGACGCACGCATTTTTCTACAGAAGTTTTTCCAGGGAAAAATGAAAAATGATTTCGAATTGCGAAATTCAAGTGATTTCCAATATGTACTTAAGCTTAATTGTCACAAAAAACATCTCCAAATTAAAACTTTGGAGTTTTTATACATTAACAATCCAGTGATCAAACTGAATTGATTTTCAGCTAATTGTAGAAGGCTTACAAATTTATTAAAAAACCATCAAATTTATTCTCCATTCAAAAAATTATTCTTTACCCACCTTCCATCAATTATTAATTAACCATAATATCTGAAAAGAAATAAAATCCTTTTTTTTCTTATTCTAAAACACCAAAAACAATACCCAAATGCAAATATTTTATTTTACCTGCCATTTAATTAAACCAAATTTTTAACGACACCTATTTACAAATCTTCAAAACGAACTTAATTCAATTAATTCAGTAAATTATTTGTGATATAACATCACCCCGATGGAAAATCTCCCATCAAGAATAATATAAGAACATAACTCAAACTCAAGAATAATATAAGAACATATAAGAACAAACATCGAACTTAATTCAATTTCAATAAAAAAACAACAACAAAAATCGAAATAGTTGCCGGGCAATGTTTAATATTTTCGATCGATGAAAAAAATCAACAGCCATTAGTTGCAATACCGGCAATATTGCCGAGCTATACAAATATATTGCCGGGCAATACGAAAAAATTGCCGGGAATGTTTTTGAATTTGGGCAATATTGCCCGGCCACACATTGCCGTAAAAAGTTGCTCGTTTACAGGCTCCTTAAGAAAAGGAGAGCAAAAAATCTTAAAATTAGTTATATATGATAATAACACAGAGAATCACAAAACAATACATAATAAAAAATAAACAAAGAAAGCAAAACAAAACAAATTTGAGAAAACTAAGGAGAGAATAAACAATTGAATTTTGCAATTATTATCTAAAACGAAATTAATATTAATATTATTAGATATATTAGGTAATCAACTAGTTGGAAGATTTTATCCTGTATTCATGTAAAAATTTACATTTCAGAGACTTCTTAAATTGAACTTTATTTAAAGATTTATATGAATTTTCCAAATCATTATATAATTTAATTGATCTATGCAGAATAGAATGTGTGCCATAAGTGGTGGTCCTTGGTTTTTTTGATCTCATATTTGACATATTACGCGTACTGTAATGGCTTGTATCTGAGACAAAGTCAAACTTTGTGTTAGAGTGGACATAGTTATTTAAAATACCGTGAGTATTTGTATGGGTTTCAAGGTTATCAACTAGAGAATTGTTTTGATATTAGATCTAGTATTCATTAGTTGTTTCAGTTTTTCATTTTGTTAGTTTGAATTTGAAACAATTAATTATATATTGAAAAATGGCAAAATTATCAATAAATTGAGCCAAAATAGAGGACTAAATATCAATCTTCACTCAATTCATCTATATCTTCCAAATTTAAAACCGGATATTCTTTTCTTAACTGAAACTATTATAAGTGACCGATATAAATCTAGATCATAGTAAATATCTTTGTCTTCATTATCCTCGAATCCTTATTTTATTTCAAGCCTGGTGTTTGTGTATATATCAGAAACACCATTCCATATGTAGGAATTAAAATTTTTGAATTAAATTCAAAACACCATAATATGGTACCCCTTAAGATTTGTTGTTCTAATCAAACGTTATTTGTTTTTGATCTCTATCGTTCCTTTAACTCCCATGAGATCATCAACTAATTTCATGACCTATCTGAAAAAGTTGATAGGTTAACTGAGTATCATAATGCCAAATTTATAGTTCTTGGTGACTTTAATGTCCACAATAAAAAATACCACACACACAGTCTCACAACTGATGAGATAGGCAAACAGGCTGAGCTATTTGCTCCTTACAGATCAGCCTACAAGAGTGCCAGACATTCCTGAACAAAGTAGTAACTTGCTTGATTTTTTTTTAACAAATGATCCTTACCTGGTACATTTTAAAGTATAAGAGCCTTTAGATGGCTCAGATCATTATTTGATTTCTACACAGTTTGCTAGAAAATCATGGTGAAATTTTCGGTATTTCCCTTGATATATCCAAAGCATTTGACAATGTTTGGTGCAACAATCTTATTTGCAAATTAAGATGTTATGGTTTGGATTGTATAAGCAACTTATTTTTTCGGTACAAAGTTTTAATTCCGAGCGGAAATTTCGGGTTAACGTTGATGGTCTCTATTCGGAAATATTTTCAACTAATGCAGGAATCTATCGGGGCTCTGCTTTGTCACCAACTCTCTTTCTTATTTACATTAACGATTTGTTGGATTCAACAGGTAGTCCTGTCCATAGTTTTGCTGATGCGTGTTTCATGCGTCTCATGAGAACCTTATATTATATTCACCGCTAGCGCTTAATAACTGTAGATCAAATATGATAGATTCATTAAATAATGACCTTAAAACTGTTTTGGATTTTGGATTTGCTAATACTGTTAGATTCACTACGAGTAAAACACAAATTTGCTATTTTTCTAGAATATACACACCTAATCGGTTTCAATTAAAGTTCGACTCCAAAGATCTTGTCGAGAAAGCATCTGTTAGACTTCTAGGAGTAGAAGTTGAAAATAATATGAAATGGAATTCTCATGTTTTTAAGCTAGTTAAGAACGCTAGTAAAAAATGGAGATTTTGGAGAATATATCGTAAGTTTTTCAATAGCCAACAGTTTCTTTATATATACAAATTTTTAATACGTCCCTTCATGGAGTACTATTCGGAGCATATTGTACTAGTTGAAGTGTCTTGATTCTGTTCGGCGCAGAGCTGTTAAACTGATTGGCAACTCCCCTCTTACTAATGCTCGATTCCTTGCAGCTCAGACGAAATGTTGCTGATCTGACAATTTTCAATAAATACATTATGGATGAACGAACTTTCACAGAGATTAAATCAATTTTAAATGAACTTACTGTAGCCATCCTTTAACGGTTCAAATAAAAAGGTGCATAACTGTTGCTTTTCAATGTGAATTTTTCCACAGAGTCTCCAATCTTTGGAATGTCTTACCTTCATGGGTTTTCCCTGATAGCTTTAATCCTCAAAACTTTAAAGTTATCGTTCATAAATTTCTTAAGAAAGAACTAAGAAGAAACTTAATTTATTCAAACTAAATCGTAATCCCTAGTTGGCATGGTATCTTCGAATATACAGAGACGTTTTATTTATAAGGTATTATAATTAACACTAAACATGTCTAACTTTATATATTAAAAAAAAAAGACTAAAACTGTATTCATGTACGATAACCTAAATTGATAATCAGTACATCGTAGAGCGTAGAAAGGGTAAATAATTTTTTAAAAATTTCTTGGATGAAAAAATAATAACGAATATTTCCGTTATTGATAATTCGGAATCGGCTTTGTTTGGCCCCACCGTATATATACGGGTGTTGCAGTATTCGGTATACTGGTGTTTAATGCCCTACTCAAGTTAATTCATATGTCAATAACAGGAAACGGAGTACACTGGATTGTCACACCATCTTAGTGAAATTGATACAAATCGAATTGTCGATATTTTGATCTGGAAAACAAATCAATTCGATAGCAATAATTGTGATTCATAATATTAGATGTCCCTATCATAATATTAGATGTCCTGTGCGCGTAAAATTATCCGTTTAAAAATACTTTTGAAATATATATTATCTTCATTTGTTAATTACACCAAACTATTAAATTTCTTATAAATTTATATCCTTAAAAATAAAAAGATAGCATACGGTCGTTATTGGTCTTTAATATTAATAGAGTTTATTTCTTATTTTAATTCGACTTTTATGTGTAGTATAACCATGTGTCAACCGATACTTTTGGGACACATATTTAATGGCGCAAAATTAGTGAACAATAATTTTTTTTATTTAATTTTGATAAAATCTATAGTTTTTGTTTTCTTTTTATTCCGATCAATTGACCATCTGATGAAATTTTGTTTAAACTGTAAAGTGTGAACGGTAGCATTTTATGGTAACATTTCGAGGTATTTACATTTTTGAATTTACGTTTTTGCTAGAGTCTATTTTTTTAAAAGTAGGACAAAGTGTATGACTGCAGAAGCGCTCACAAGGGGATCCCCGGGTACGGACATCCATAACCGATCTGTTTGCAGAATTTTTTTTATTTAAAGTTATACATTATTTGGCGTTAACATTTATTTAACGTAAACTTATGTTACGCGTTAACTTAAGTTAGGCTTTGTTTGGATTGAAAAGCGACAGTTCTACATATTGTCTCCCAAACAGGCAGCTAACAGGCAGCTATTGATACTTTGGTGTTATGTGCGAAGTTTGTTGGCTCGGGGAAAATCGATTTGATTTAGCTAAGAATATCCATTAAGGTCAGGTTATCCATAATGTATTTGTAAAATACTGTCATATAAAAGGAATCAAACTTATTGATAAGATTGGTATTCCCGATCGATTTATCAGCGCTCGTATATACGTCTATGCAAAGACACTTCAAACTACTTATGTATGTTGCACCCTATATTCCATGCAGGGATTTATTAAAACCTTACAACAGCGACACAAAAAAAATTATTTTTTAGCAGCGTTCTCCACTCTAAAATAGCAAATATCAAAATAGTTTATATCTAAGAAAAAAAAAATAATTTCTTCTATTTAAACCTTTTTATTTTTTTCATTGACTATTATAACGTTTTTGCAAATTGTTGTTGTTGGGGATTGTTTTTGTTTTTTTGTTGAAGCCAAGCAGTTAATATTTATAAGAAACAGATTAATATGTGTCCAAGATTCTAAATTTATGAAGTTAATTTATTTTTATAAATATCCGTATCCAAAAATTACTTTTTGCAAACTTTTTATTGAAGCCGCTCACTCAGGAACCTTTAGCTGCATAGATCTAGTTTTAGAATAAATTGATAAAAAAGATTCCAAAAATTCTAAATTTCTTTATTTTTTTAAAATATTAGTATCCAAACAAGTTACAATGGTTTTAATGAGCAATTTTTTTAGAAAAAAGCCTCTAGTTTCTTAACCACGTGTCGGATTTAGCTGATTCACGAAATTGTTTAAGATATTAATAGAACACACATGTACAGAAATTTTTTTGATCTTCCTCAAACAAATGCGACCGTGAGAGTTCCAGTCGTTTTCGTTAAATCTTATATCGGTTATAACTATATATATTTTTTTTTATAAAATGTGTTGTGTAGTAGGAATTACAATAAGTGTCACAATAACACATAAACCCCTTTCAAGACATAGGTCCCACAACAACATAGGTTCAAAGGAGTTGATGGACGTAAATCTTTTTTTTTTTGGTTTTTTTATATTTTTGTTAAAGAATGGATAACTAAACAAAAAATCCTATCACTGACAAAATATGACATAGGCCAATATTTTATGATAGAATAGAGAAAATAAAAGTAAAGTAAAAAGCAAATAGCAAATTTTTACACAAATTTGCGGAAACAAAACAAAAATGTAGTTGCCAATAATCCAGCCAGTTGCATATTCCTGTGACGCACCTGTGACGCACTGTCTTTCTTAATGATTAAAGCCCACACATAGTTATATGAAGGCTCGGTTCCTCAAGGAAGCAATAGCGTCTCATCATCAAGGATTTTTTCACAGCTAAGATTGAGGGTGCTGCCGGTGACTGAATACAGTTCATCCGCCACCACCCCTAAGATGTTACCCTGGCTAGTGATATCTCACTGCTATTGCCAGTGGCATGTGATATCTCACGTTAACTCGTATGTCAATAGCAGGGACTGGAGTACGCGGGATTGTCGCACCCGTAGATCAAAAATAAAAAAATTTTCAAAACAATAAAAACAGATCCCTCCATGCGGCGAGGGAGGGAGGGATATGAGCATATATATGAGCAAATCCTGAGAATTGGTGAATACCAAACAAAAAAATTTTTATTTTTAATATGCACTTGTAATACATCAAATTAAAGCTTGAGATCTCCACTTCAATAATCTAACAAAATAAATTAATTATTTTAAGAAATGGTACTGCATATAGCCATATCTGTGATGCTTGTTCTCAACATTTTTATGTTGTCATAATAGAATGCAAATCTTGCAACATGTTTTCCTCAGAGTTATGCAATCTGAAACGGCCGAACTGATGTTCTTAGTTGGTAGGGATATCAATGGTGTGTTTTTATTCAAAAAATTGCAAAACCTCAAATTTCAAAGTAAATAGAATAACATTAAGAAAACTAATTAACATGTCACAACCGTAACAAAAAGTAACCTTTCAGTTATAATAAAACAGATTCTGTATTCAGTATTGTTTTGTAAAATGTGTTACATAATCAAAAGTGATACTGACCATGTGTGCAACCATAATATAAACAAAAAAGTTATTTTGCCCAGTTATTACTATTTATAATTAGCGTTATGGCTGTGACACACATGGTGTTGCGGTTGTGACACAAAATGTTCCGGTTGTGACATTTTATTATTGTTGCTAGTAAATAATAATAATAAAATATAGGGTAGAAGATAAAATGCAATATTTAAAAATATACTTTTTACTTATTATTTTTAATTTTATTTTATTAATAATAATATAGGCCATAGGGTCATTCCATTTTAAAGTCAACCTTCAAGCTAAATTTTTTTTCTTCACAAAACTGTAACTGTGACCTATAGTTTTTTTTTCATATATTTTACTATAAGATATGGCAACAACTGTGAAAATTACAATATTGTTATTTTGTTTAGAATGCAATTAAGCGCAAGGTTGTGAAATAGGCTTAATATACGAATTAAAATTCTAAAAAGAATATAGCATAGCACAAATATAATAAACCCAATTGTTTGTGGTAACTTCGTTTATCGTTAATTTAAAATATAAGATTGAAACACTCACAAATTACGTTTTTAGCTTTTATTGCCATTTTTATTATCTATTTCATTTTACCAGCGCGCTTCGTCTTCACCACGTTCGGTATACAAACTAATAATAATAAGTGACATCTTACAATATATATATTAACTTAAATTCGAATTGAGAGATCGCTACAGCTCGTCCATACCTGACTTGGCAATCGTCTCTGATTGTCTTTCGTTCAAGTTGCAAAGTTTCATGTTAAAAGGTGCATAAACACCATGAAATTTTCTACTCGATAACGTTTGTCCAGGAACATCTTCGATAACGTATCATTCACCAGGTAATTCGCGAGTTACGATGTATGGCCCTTTGAACCTTGGTAGAAGTTTGTGATTAACACCTGGTTCTGTTACCGTATTTTTAATATACACATAATCACCCGTTTTATACTTATGTGCATCAATCCTTTTCTTATCGAAATACGTGTTATATTTTTGTTGATTTGAATTAATTGTTTTAACTATATTGTCTCTGATTCCGTTGAGGTTCCGGTCTTCAGGTTCGTTTTGTGCGTTTATATATTGCTTGAGGGTACCGTTTGTTTTGCTTTGGTCTACGCCAAATAACGCTTTCGATGGTGTAGTATCTATCGTTCGATTAATTGTATTATTCATAGCAAATTCTGTATCTAATAATGCGGTATTCCAACCTCTAGGATTAGAATCTAGTAGTTTCGCAAGTATTGAGTTTAACGTCCGATTAAATCGTTCTACTTGCCCGTTTGATTGAGGAGAGCTCGTTGCGTTCAATACGGCCTGAATGTTTAATTCGCGTATAAATGTTCTAAACTCGTTTGAGGTAAAACACGTTCCTCGATCGGATACAATTCGTAAGGGAACGCTGAACTGATTGAAGTGAGTTTTTAAATGTTTAACTGCTTCTTTCGTTGCAGTTGTTTTTGTTGCGTATAATTTTGTGTACTTGGTAAAACCATCTACGATTGATAGGATATATTTATAGCCTTTTCTAGTAGTTTCGTAAGAACCCCTGTGATCCACGTGGAGTGTGTGGAACGGTTGATCGTATTTATCGTAAATATGTAGAAAACCCTCCATTTCAAACACTTTTTAATAAAGTTATTTACCCTCTCGGTCATATTTGAAAACCAGTAGCTACGTCTTATCATTTCGGTAGTTTTATTAACACCTACGTGTCCAATATTGTGATGTTGTCGTATCGTTTCGTCAACAAAAGTTTCTGGTACGTAAAATAAAAGCTTTTGTTTGTATTTCCGGTATACTAAATTGTCTCGCAGTTCATAAAATTTGTCCTCTCCGTTTTTACTTAGCTGTTCATGAATCGTTTTAATTATATTATCAGTTAATTGAAAATGAGCTAAGTTTTGTGAAAGTGAGCATTCTAATGCTAGAATACTTGAAATTCGGCTAAGAGCATCGACATGACGCATTTGATTATTTGTGCGATGCACGATCTCGTAATCGTAATTTTCAAAAAGCAGTGCCCATCGCATTATTCGGTTATTTACATTCTTTTTCTCCAATGTCAATCTAAGGCAGCGGTTCTTAAACTTTTTTGTATTGCGACCCCAAATTTTAAATGTCGTATTTTGGTGACCCCCAACCTATATTTTTTTCTTCGTTACCCGTTAAATCGTCATTCAAAATAAAACGTTTAAACAACAAATACTATTTTATTTGCAGCTGAAATAAAAATAAAAATTAATAACAATTTCTAGTTATAGTAAATATTAAATTAAACAAAAACTTAAAATAAAATAAACAGCATTTTCTAGTTATAACAATATGAAAATTAATAAAAAAATATGGAGGGGCTGAAATCTCACAGCTCTGAGATATCAAGACTTCAGTCTGGGTAAAGGATTTTGATATAGTTTAAATTAAATAAAATCAAACTTTTTCAAAATTCCAAAAATATTCTAAAAGTTAGAATGAAATCAAATATTTAAACTTTTTCTAAATTCCGATAATATGCCAAAAATTCTTAAAAATTCAAACTTTTCCAAAATTCTAAAAATATTGCAAAAGTTATTACAAAATCAAAAATTAAAACTTTTTTCAAAATTCCAAAAATTATAATAAAATCAAAAATTAAAAATTTTTCAAAATTCTAAAAATATTCCAAAAATTCTTACAAAATCAAATATTAAAACTTTTTCCGAAATTCTAAAAATATTGCAAAAATTATAACAAAATCAAAAATACAAACTTTTTCAAAATTCCAAAAATATTTCAAAAACTATAACAAATTCAAAAATTTCCATGTTCAATCTCATTTTCAATTACATTACGTCATAAAAACAGCTACATTTTCTTTTCCAAAAAATTGGCTAAAACATAACTGAAATTATTTTTTGACACACTTGACAACATTTTTTTGACAAACTTATAATGCCATAATTCTCAATAATAATAATAAAATTTCATTTCGAGCAAGCAATTTTATTTTTTCCAAAAAATTGGGTAAAAAATAAATAAAAATCTCTCTTTTGACACACTTGACAACATTTTTTTTGACAAACTTATAATGCCATAATTCTCAATAATAATAATAAAATTTCAATTCAAACAAACAATTTTATTTTTTTCCAAAAAGTTGGGTAAAAAAATAAATAAAAATCTTTTTGAAATCCCCCCCGCCGTTTTCCCTGCAGTGTAGGTAATGACGGCGGCCGGCCGACAGACAGACATACATTTTTTTTTTTGCTTTTTTAGAATCCGGAGGTCCTAAAACGTCGAGAAATGTCAAAAAAAGTGGTAGTACAAATTTCACTTTGAGCTCATGAATGTAATACTTAGGTCTTTCAGACCGAAGTAATAAAGATTAATAATTCCTTTTCTAGTTATATTATTAAGTATTCAAATAAATAAAACATTAATCAAATATTTTTTAATGTGATGGGTGTGCTTACTTTTTAGAGCAAAGTAGCCTTAATTGTGGCTCGATTTCCGAAAGCGCTGGTCTCAATACATTTTCAATATTGCGCAATTGAGAGTGATACTTTGATTAAATATATAATAAGGATGAAAATACATTTTCGCACAAATATGTGGTGGAAATGGCAAAATTATTTGAACTGTCATTTCAGACGAACATGGATACTCTCTTTTAATTGACAACTAAATATGTTCAGGTATTTGATTCTTAAATAGTGCCTTCAAACTACTATCGCAGGATAGTTCAGTAAATTCTTCTTGTGCTTTTATGTCCAGATGTTGTATATCTTTAAGTTTTATATTAAAAGCTGAATTATCATCCAATGGTGTTGTGAAATATTGAATTCAGAAGAATGGTATATTACATATCTAGAGTTGTAAATAGCATTTTACATGCGAGGGAAAATTTTGCGCACGAGACGCGTAGCGTCGAGTGCAGTATCTTCACGAGCACGGAAAATGCTTTACAGCTCGAGATTTGTTATATACTTTTTCTACGACTTTGTTTTAATGCCCAAATGCATATAATTACTTGAAAAAATGAACTACTAATTATAAATTAAATGCAAATAGTTTACAAATTGTGGTAGGCTTTACATTATTCTGTGTCAAAATCAATTGAAATATTTAATTTTTAAAAATCAAATTTTTCTTTAAATAAAAATTTTTCTTTTTATTAAAAGCGTGCGGTAATATATATATGAAAATCCATTATCGCACGCTTTTTTTACTTACCGCACGCTATTTGAAATAATCAATTTACATGTCATGGATAGTGTGATGTAATTTATAATTTACTGTGATAGGAGTAGAAAAAAATATTTTTCAAACTCAGTTTCAAGGGCTGAAAGATGAGATACAATTAGATTTTTTTTATCGGATACATTCAATTCATTTTCGTCAATAAAATCCATTGTATATACTGAAACGCATGTCAATCTGTTTTTTTCTAAATTTAGCTTCCACACATTAAGCTTCTGAACGAATTCCTTAATTTTATCGTACAAATTAATAATATTTGTATGTTTACCTTGCAAGGATAAATTCAACTCGTTAAGTTTGTTGAGAATATCAATCAAATAACATAATTTTAACATAAAGCTTTCGTCACAAAAATGATCTGCCATAGTTGAATTCATTCCTATCAAAAATAATCTTATTTAGTCTTTTAACACCAAAACTCTTTCCAAACTTTTGCCTCTTGATAGCCATCTAATTTCAGCGTGCATAAAGAGATTTTTATAATTTGATCCCATATCCTTACAGAGTTGGGAAAAAGACGACTATTAAGTGCGCGGCATTACACATACAACATTCAAAACATGATATTAATCAGGCGAAAGTTTTTTACTCACTAATGCCTCACGATGAATCATACAATGGGTAACTGTCATTTTTGAACCACCTAGCAGCTGCTTAATTCGTCCGAAAAGCCCATTTAGTTTACCTGTTATTGCAGCGGCACCATCACTACAGAAACCCACGCAGTGCCCCCATAACAGCTGATATTCTTTAAAAAAATTGGTCAGTATATTAAAAATATTCTCGCCAGTCGCTCGGTCTTCAAGTAGGAAACAAAACAATAAGTCTTCATAATAAATTTTTGACAATTATTAATGTCAAAATGATTGATTTATGGATTCAATAAATGATAAATGTCATTAGAAAACGTGTATCGACCGTCATTTATGTGTAAATTACACAAGATTGCTAAATGGAAAACCACACAAATGTATATAAATATAAAAGAAAACGATCCAACTACAAAATTGTTTTGTGGATTGTGGAATGTTACCAAAAGACTAGTGAAAACTTTAGAAAATTTAAAATATCATCCAATTCTATATTATATATTAATATAATATAATATTATATTATTTATTATTTCCAATTATATATTATTCATTTGAAAAATGAATTCAAAAACTTTGCAAAGTTTATTAATTTAAGACTTATATACAGATAGACATTTTAGCGTAGTTGTTTTAAATTGGGAATTTCTCGTGACCCCAATGAAAAAGTCTAACGAGCCCAGTTGGGGTCGTGACCCCTAGTTTTTAGAAAGGCTGATCTGAGGGAATTACAATCCGTTACAATTTTAATATGTATACTGTAATAAACTTCGTCCAGAATGGGTTAATTTTATTTACTCATTCATTAATTAAAAGTTAACTCCTTTTTCAATCTTTTACTTGTATTGCAAATTGTATTGCATAAATTAATGTAAATTAAATTTGTTATACAAATGTTTACATTACTGGATTAAAAGGAGTTACCTAATACATCTTGCATAATTTACATTAATTTATGCAATACAATTTGCAATACAAGTAAAAGATTGAAAAAGGAGTTAACTTTTAATTAATGAATGAGTAAATAAAATTAACCCATTCTGGACGAAGTTTATTACATTGCCCTCCATTTAGTTTTGTTCGTCCCGAACAATATCAGAGATCGCATTGGTGCTGTTACCTTGGTACGGTGCCAACCTTTGCAGATGTATCACTTTCATCTTGGTACGGGGTCCCTTTTGTATGCGGTAGATGACATCATTAATTCGTTTGATTATTTTATATGGGCCTTCCCAATCTGGCTGCAGCTTGGGTGATCTTCCCTTAGTTCTTCTGGGGTTGTATAGCCATACCAATTCTCCTTCTTGAAAACCGCCACTATTTGCATTTATGTCGTACCTGGCTTTCATTTTGTCACTGGCAATCTTAATGTGGTCTCGAACCTGCTGATGGATTTTATTCATCTTCTCCCTTAGTTGTCCCACATAATCTGTTTTCATGGATACCAGACCTCCAGGGATGCCAAACTCGATGTCACTAGGAAGATGAAGTTCTCTTCCGAACATGATATTCGCTGGCGTTTCACTTGTCGTATCGTGCACTGCGCTACGATAGGCCATCAAGAATAACGGAAGATCCTTGTCCCAATTTCTTTGGTTGGCTTCTACTACCTTTGACAAATGTTCTTCCATGGTTCGGTTGAATCGTTCTACCATGCCATCCGATTGTGGGTTCATAGGTGTAGTTCGTGTTTTTCTAATGCCGAGTGTTCTGCACAGCTCTTCCATCAGTTGGGATTCAAAATTCCTTCCCTGGTCCGTATGCAACTCGAGCGGTGTTCCATATCTGCAAATCCATTCATTGACTAATGTTTCAGCGACCGTAACTGCTTCCTGGTTCGGTATTGCATAAGCTTCTGGCCATTTTGTAAAGTAATCAATGACCACCATGATGTATTTGTTACCTTTTGTTGTTTCCGGAAATGGCCCTGCGATGTCTATAGCAATTCTCTCCATTGGGGCGCCCACATTGTACTGCTGCATCCCTCCTCGAGTTCTTGTCTTTGGTCCTTTGCTCGCCGCACAAGTATCACATCGCCGACACCATTGCTCTACGTCGGTTCGATACCTTACCCAATAAAACCTCTCCCTTACTTTAGCCAGGGTTTTATTGACTCCCAGGTGTCCTCCAGAAATACTTCCATGCAGCTTTCCCAGTACCTCTTCCACTCGACTTGATGGCAACACCAGTTGTTCTAACACTTTCTTCCCATCAGCGGACTCCCATTTTCTTTTTAGTATCCCGTTGTCCATAAATAGTGAGTCCCATTGCGCCCAGTAGCATTTCACCTCCGTACTTAAAGGTGCTACCTCTTTCCACTCCGGTCGCCTTCCCTCGGTTTTCCATTTCAACATTGGAGCCATAGCTGGATCCTTTAGCTGCTCTCTTTTCATTGCTTCGGTACACCAGTCTTCAGGAGTTTGGAACTTAATTTGCTTCACTGTCATTGCCTCTTTTCTTTCAGTCCTGCTACATGACTTGCGCTCTTCAACACAGGGTCTTCTTGAAAGATCTTCAGTGTTACAATGTATCCTTCTCTTTCGGTGTTCAACGCGGCAATCTCCTTCCTTTTTGACATTTGCCTCCTTTCTCTCAGTCCTGCTATATGACTTGCGCTCCTCAACACAGGGTCTTCTTGAAAGATCTTCAGCGTTACAGTGGTGTCAGAAGTGGGATTATTGAAACAATGGTCAAGACAGTAAATATTAGTGATCTCAGCCAGACCCAGCTGAAGGATGAGTTGAAGAAAAGGAATGCTCCAATCCATGGAACAAAGGCAGAACTTGCATTCCGGCTGCGTCAAGTTTTAGAAGAAGCAGGCCAAAATACAGAGGTCATAGAAATAGAGCCGGAGGAAGTTCCGATTCAGAATGTCCCAGCAATTGATCCGATGATGGTGTTGATGAAAGAAATGATGGCCCGACAAGAGAAACTGGCAGCAGAACAAAAAGTAGAGCAACAACAACAACTTGCTGATATGATGGCCCGACAAGAGAAACTGGCAGCAGAACAAAAACTAGATCAACAACGACAACTTGCTGACCTGATGGCCCAACAAAAATTAGATCAACAACAACTACGTGAAGTAATCGAGTCACGTATATCCAGTGCAGAGGTTAAAATCAACAACATGGAAAGGGAGCTGCGGACAGTTACCGAAGAACAAGAGAAATTACGCAAACTTTCGAGTGAATTACGCCAAGAAATAGCACAAGGGAAGTCAGGTAACATGATCAATCCATCAACTACTTCAGCTCCAGCTAGAGTAAAAACACCCGCATTTGATGGATCTACATCGTATCAGATATTTAAGATGCAATTTGAGATTGCAACAACTGGGGTTGATCACCAGCAAAAAGCAAACGCGCTTATATTGGCATTGAAGGGACCTGCTGCTGAAATTTTGCAGACACTATCAGCGACAGAACGTGATTACAGCAAGATTATGGAGGCCTTAGAAGTAAGATACGGGGAAAGTCATATGCAAGCTCTCCATCGCATGCAGCTCAAGACACGAAAACAAGGAGTCAGCGAAACCTTGCAAGAATTAGAGGCTGACATTGTGAGACTGGTTAATCTATCATATCCGAATTATAACGCTGAGCATCGAGACGAACTGGCAGCTGATACATTTATCAATGCTCTTCGAGATGTGCAAATGAGAAATCAGCTGTATCTAAGCGGGAAGAAACTACCTACGGAAGTCTTAGCATTGGCCCTGCAAATGGAAGCTGGAAAAAGAGCGCTTGCCTTAGATAGAGTACGTAAGATGGAAGTTTCTGAAGAGCCACTAAAAGCAGCGCTTGATGAAGTGATCATGCATGTCAAAAAGTTGGAAGATAAGCCTGAACGAAATCAACGAAGAAGATCTAGCAGAGTAAGATGCTGGAATTGTGGGCAGTTAGGGCACATCAGACAAGAATGCAAAACACGAGTAGCAGCAAAAGAAGGAGTAGTTCCAGGCCGATTGATGAACCTTTCAAACAAGCAAGTGGATGTCAAAAAGGAAGGAGATTGCCGCGTTGAACACCAGAAGAGAAGGATACACGGTAACGCTGAAGATCTTTCAAGAAGACCCTGTGTTGAGGAGCGCAAGTCATATAGCAGGACTGAGAGAAAGGAGGCAAATGTCAAAAAGGAAGGAGATTGCCGCGTTGAACACCGAAAGAGAAGGATACATTGTAACACTGAAGATCTTTCAAGAAGACCCTGTGTTGAAGAGCGCAAGTCATGTAGCAGGACTGAAAGAAAAGAGGCAATGACAGTGAAGCAAATTAAGTTCCAAACTCCTGAAGACTGGTGTACCGAAGCAATGAAAAGAGAGCAGCTAAAGGATCCAGCTATGGCTCCAATGTTGAAATGGAAAACCGAGGGAAGGCGACCGGAGTGGAAAGAGGTAGCACCTTTAAGTACGGAGGTGAAATGCTACTGGGCGCAATGGGACTCACTATTTATGGACAACGGGATACTAAAAAGAAAATGGGAGTCCGCTGATGGGAAGAAAGTGTTAGAACAACTGGTGTTGCCATCAAGTCGAGTGGAAGAGGTACTGGGAAAGCTGCATGGAAGTATTTCTGGAGGACACCTGGGAGTCAATAAAACCCTGGCTAAAGTAAGGGAGAGGTTTTATTGGGTAAGGTATCGAACCGACGTAGAGCAATGGTGTCGGCGATGTGATACTTGTGCGGCGAGCAAAGGACCAAAGACAAGAACTCGAGGAGGGATGCAGCAGTACAATGTGGGCGCCCCAATGGAGAGAATTGCTATAGACATCGCAGGGCCATTTCCGGAAACAACAAAAGGTAACAAATACATCATGGTGGTCATTGATTACTTTACAAAATGGCCAGAAGCTTATGCAATACCGAACCAGGAAGCAGTTACGGTCGCTGAAACATTAGTCAATGAATGGATTTGCAGATATGGAACACCGCTCGAGTTGCATACGGACCAGGGAAGGAATTTTGAATCCCAACTGATGGAAGAGCTGTGCAGAACACTCGGCATTAGAAAAACACGAACTACACCTATGAACCCACAATCGGATGGCATGGTAGAACGATTCAACCGAACCATGGAAGAACATTTGTCAAAGGTAGTAGAAGCCAACCAAAGAAATTGGGACAAGGATCTTCCGTTATTCTTGATGGCCTATCGTAGCGCAGTGCACGATACGACAAGTGAAACGCCAGCGAATATCATGTTCGGAAGAGAACTTCATCTTCCTAGTGACATCGAGTTTGGCATCCCTGGAGGTCTGGTATCCACGAAAACAGATTATGTGGGACAACTAAGGGAGAAGATGAATAAAATCCATCAGCAGGTTCGAGACCACATTAAGATTGCCAGTGACAAAATGAAAACCAGGTACGACATAAATGCAAATAGTGGCGGTTTTCAAGAAGGAGAATTGGCATGGCTATACAACCCCAGAAGAACTAAGGGAAGATCACCCAAGCTGCAGCCAGATTGGGAAGGCCCATATAAAATAATCAAACGAATTAATGATGTCATCTACCGCATACAAAAGGGACCCCGTACCAAGATGAAAGTGATACATCTGCAAAGGTTGGCACCGTACCAAGGTAACAGCACCAATGCGATCTCTGATATTGTTCGGGACGAACAAAACTAAATGGAGGGCAATGTAATAAACTTCGTCCAGAATGGGTTAATTTTATTTACTCATTCATTAATTAAAAGTTAACTCCTTTTTCAATCTTTTACTTGTATTGCAAATTGTATTGCATAAATTAATGTAAATTAAATTTGTTATACAAATGTTTACATTACTGGATTAAAAGGAGTTACCTAATACATCTTGCATAAATTAAATTTGAGTTCGCTAATACAAATGCAAGTATGAATGAAAACAGGTGTGGCCTATTTCAGATGTACGGACTACGTAGTATTGATTTCTAGTGGATTATAGAAGTTTCGATTTATTTATTTTTCGATATAAATAAGCAAACAAAAATATCAGAGAGTCAGTTTTATTTTGCAATTGAAAGTGTTTATAAATATTCGCAAGTAAAAGGAATAATCGGTGGTACTTGAGCCTGGGTACTAATAGTGAAAGAATCTGAACTTAGTGGAATAGTAAATACAGATTTTACGATTCCGAATATTTTTGATTCAAATTGTGGAAAAGCGGTGAAGTTTAGTGTACATAAATTGGAGACCCTGGAATTTATTGTAAGGAAAAACGGAAGCTGCTGTAATTTGATGACAAATAAAGTTTGAGATTCTGTTAACTAAAGATCTGTCTTTTACTGTCGTATTTGCTCAATAATCGAAAAGAACCAACGAAGAGTCGTTACAATACCATGTACATATATATGAAATCGTTGTAGTGCATATACTATCGCCAGTGTTTCGAGTTCGTAGGAATGGTAGCGTCCCTCGGCTTCGGAGGTTCGCTTGCTATAAAATGAAACTGGGGGTAAAAGTTCATCCTCCTGTCTTTGCAATAGTATGGCCCCATAACCGATTTGACTCGCATCGGTATGGAGTTCGGTATACGCGTTCGGGTTATAAATACACAAAGTCGGTGTTGACGTTAATTTGTTTTTCAGTGATTGAAAAGCATCAAACTCGTTTGCACTGAATCTAAAGATAGCGTTTTTTTTTAATAAGTCGTATAATGGTTTCGCTATAAGAGAATAGTTTTGAATAAATCGTCTAAAGAAACTTGTTAACCCGATGAAACGATGGAGTTCATATACATTCTTAGGTACAGGATAACATTCGATTGCATCGATATGGTGCGATGTTGGTCGTATTTCGTCATGCGAGATCTCGTAGCCCAAGAAATCTATTTTTGATTGTATAAAACGACATTTTGCAGGTTGCATCTCTAAGCAGTTTTCGTATAACAGATTCAAAACCTTTTCAAGTATTTGAAAGTGTTTTTCTAAATTCTCGGTCGCTATCAAAATATCGTCGATATAAGTTATTACATCGCCGGTCTCTATCAATTCTTTAAATACACATGTGACAAATCGTACAAATACGGCGGGCGAGTTACTTAAGCCGAAAGGCATTTTTAGGTACTCGTACTGGCCATCTGGTGTTACAAATGCCGTATATTTGATCGAATCCTCGTTTACCGTAACGTGATGGAACCCACTTTTCAGGTCGATTAGTGAAAATACTTTCTTACCGCGTAATTTATCAATACAGTCGTCTAACACAGGTATAGGGAATTTGTCTTTTACCGAAATCTTATTCAAATCGCGATAATCAACACACATTCGGTGTGTACCGTTTTTCTGTTTAACCAGTACGATCCGACTTGCATAGTCGCTCTTACTTGGCCTAATAATATTTCGTTTTAATAAATCGTCAATTATATCGTGAACTACTTCTCGTTCATAAATTGAAAGTCGTTTAGGTGAAACGTGAATTGGCTTGTAATCCGTTAATTGAATCTTTAATTCTTGTTTTATTTTCGGTTCCGATTTATGTGGTCGTATTCGAAAGCTATTTATTAAAAAATCAAAATTTTGTTTAGTCGCATGGTCTTCCGCAATATTATTATTAAATGGTCCAACTTTATAACCATAGTCTGGTTCAGAATCCTCAATCGTAAAATAATCTATACTTAATATTTGGCTGAATAAATCGCGTCGAGTTATTTGTTCTATTTCCGCGCTTGGACGAATCGTTATCGAATGAGTTCCTAGATTAGTGGACATATTTACACTTACTCCAGGATCTGTAAGAAACTCCCGACCAATTAGATAATCATAACCCATTGTGCCATCAGATACGACGAAAAACCTGATAATATAAAAATTTGAATTAATTTTACATTATAAATTCATTATTCCAATAATATTTAATTTTGAATAATTCACTCCTGTAAACCCAATTCAATCGTAGTCTTCTATGTTCAATCCTTCGGGAATTACATGTCGTCTAATCAAATTTATCGGGCTCAAAGTGTCGATTCCATTTGGGAATTGTATCAGAATTCCTGTTGATAGTTCGTCCTTCTGAATTAAACTTATAGTATGATTAGCCGTTATTGACGTCTGACAATTGGGTGGTGTTCCCCTTGGATGCACTTTCTGACAATTGACACATCTTTCACGTCACTGTGGTTTTGTACATGTTCAAGAAAAATGTCCTTCTTCGCCACAGTCGAAGCAATGCGTTGTATTAAAATTTCGATATTGTTTCGTATCATTGTAGGTTTTAGTTGGATTAGATGTAGTCACCGGTATTAACTTTTTATCATAATCCTTCTTCGCTGGAACATTTTCGTATTGCTGAGTTTGTTGAACGCTCTCAAATTTATTTCGCAAAAGTGGCATACTATTGTACCAAACTAAACGTTCACGTAGTGCTTCGAGTGTTAAAACTTGTTGAGTACGTAATGAATTTGACAAGTTGACATCGTTAATTCCAAGAATTATGTATTTTATCAAAGACTCCTTTGATACGTTTCCTCTATCTCCGATCATCACCATTTCGTAAAAATATTCTAAAATATTTTGTTCTTTTCGTCTTACTGTATTTCTCAGTTTTTCATGTATTTCAATTTCACTTATTGTTGTTTTAAAATTTTGTGTAAAGTCGTTTATAAAATTTTCGAAGTTTTGACAGTTCTCTTGAATTGACAAGAACCATAATTTCGTGGAACCAAACAATTTAGTTGGGATCGCAAACATTAGTAATCTTTCGTCGATTTTGTAAATATCTTTTAAGGATTCGATCCGCTTCAGCCATTGTGTTAATGATAAAGATTTTGGATCCGTTGGATTAAATGTTGGAAGTACATCGATGACGTCTCGAGTTGTAAGAATTGGTCGGTATGAATCAGGTGATCGCTCGTTGTGTAATAGTTGTCAATTCAACAATTTACGTTCGCGATCCAATAAATCACGTTCTCGTGCTAATAAATCCATTTCACGTTTATAATCAATTCCTTTAACAGATGTATCTTCGATATCGTTATCGTTGTTTATATCGAATCGTTTTGTATTTGTCGGTGTTTCGAAATCCGTAATATCCTGACGGTCCGCAATCGCATTATACTCTTCCAATATACTATTTGATTCCGTTGAACACTGTTGCAGCCGTTTTAAAAGGGTTTGTTTATTACCCTGTGTCGATAAGCTTCGTTGTTTAAGTTCAGCTCGTAATTGATTGATTTTCATTTTTTTTTGTTCTATTCACAATTACTAAGAAAATCAATTTTAATTTAATCACTCGTGGTATTAAAATTTTCAATATTTAGAATTATCGTTCGTTAGCTAAGTTAATTGACCTTACATCAATCCCACTTCTGATGATGTCGTAACTTCGTTTATCGTTAATTTAAAATACAAGATTGAAACACTCACAAATTACGTTTTTAGCTTTTATCGCCATTTTTATTATCTATTTCATTTTACCAGCGCGCTTCGTCTTCACCACGTTCGGTATACAAACTAATAATAATAAGTGACATCTTACAATATATATACTAACTAAAATTCGAATTGAGAGATCGCTGCATGTTTTAGACTTTTTATTTTCTGTAAGCTAAAGTTTGGAGTGTCTGAATTGAACTGCTTTGCTTTCCAAATAAATGAGGTAAGCATTCTAAATACATGAATTCTTTTGTGTTACGTTAGTCACGTTACGTTAGTCACACATCATTTAAATCAAAAGCGTCAATTTATGAAAAACTAACAAATTTTTTAAAAAATTATTGGCTTTTTTAAAAAATACATTAATTACGTTGAAGAAACTTATCAATAAATTTTATGTACATTTTCAACATCTAGAGAATTTTGGTTCATAATTTAGGTGTTAATTTAATGGTATAAAAAATGTTACGTTAGTCACATTTACATTTTTATTTAAAATATATCTAACAAATTTAATTTAAATAAAAAAGCTTTCTGATTTGGATAAGTAAACTCGATTTACATTTTAAAAAGTCAACAAGTGCTTAAAATAATCTTTACTATTTTAGTTATAAGGAAACAAAGTTGTGACCTTCGGTATAAATGTTACGTTAGTCACTTTGAAATGACCCTATAAACTTCCTTATAGTAACAATTTGGATTTTATTTTTTATTTTATAGAATATCGATTTCGACTTGCGTCATCCTCAGTTCTTAAATTATTATTACAATTTTTGCTTAAACTATTACTTATATACTATTTCAACTGCTGTTTTTTTTTATTATGTCATATATTTTGTTAGTTTTAGTGTTGATTTTATCATTTAAAATGTTGTTATTATTTTTATGTTTATATATTTCTATGTCTTCCAATCTATCTAGATGTTGTCCTTTTCTTTTTTTATGTAAATTTTTATGTTACTCTTTTTGGTATACCTAATAATACCTTTAAAATCGAAAAGGTAATAATACCTTTAAAACAAACTTGTTTGTAATTTTAGTATATTTCGGGTAAAGAATAAATATTTAAAATATAAAGAAATAAATAAAATAGGTACTCTTTAGGCAAAATCAATATTAAAAAAACTCATATAAATATATATTTTTTTTGATTAATGCAGTATTTTTATAAAGACTTATCCAATTACCTGATTCGTAGTAAATGCATGCATAGATTTGACCGTATTTCTAAATTAAAGTGCAGAAACGTAGTTGAAGATTTAGTTCGTAACGACACCAAATTTGTTAAACACAGAGTAGAATAATAATTTCATTTACTTAAAGTGAAAGTTTAAGTTTAAAGTTATATGTTCAACTCATTGTTCCTTAAACTAAACGATTTATAAGCCAAAGTGTCTATTAATGACACTGTTGACACTACCAAGTACCAACACTCCAGTTATAAAGCGCACTAGTATTCGCTGTCCAAACGTCCGATAGACATAAACGCTGGCCGCTCGATAGGCATACTATTGATGCGTATTTCAAAAGCATGGTAAGTTTATGAGCTTATCGAAATAAACTAGCATTTATGTGTTTTCAGAATGTCAAAATAAATAATATAAACCAAGTTATGTAGATAAGTGTTACAAAAAATAAAACATTTGTTTTAAAAACTAAATTCTTCTCTGTCCAACTTTTTAAAATACAAAATTGGTATCTCTTTAAATATTACGGAATAAGGGACGCACTAACACGGTATTACTTACATCGTCAATTTTTTAGCACGGAATTAGAGACAATGCAGAGGTCATTTGAAGTATTAATAAATGTCATTACACCAAATTTTAAAACTTTTTGATGCACAAAATGGTAAAGATAACAGTTATATAATTATAATAAGCCACTTTATATGTTATTTCTGTTGGCCCAAAAATTTTAAATTCATCCTAAAATGAGACAAGCCTTAATAACACGTAATATGGTACACTTACCTTAAATTACATTTTTCTTGGTTATTGAAAATTAATGCGTCATCATTTTCATTAAACTTGATTGGAGGAATTGGTTTGTATTTAGTTTTTATATTTTTTGTGACTTTCCAGTATGGTTTTGATACTTTTTTTAAGTGTTCTAGTTTACTTTGCCAATCGTTCAGGGTTTCGTAAATTTTATTTTGGATTTTTGGTTTAAATCGTTTACCATTTCCTTCAAAAATGGATACCTCAGCCTCTGCCATTGTCTTCTCCTGGTGTTTCTTAAACTGATTAGCACTTTTGTTTCGTTATTTAAAATTAATTTATCATTTTTTGTATGACGCACTAGAGGAACGGATATATCTCGGGCAGATGTAATTAATTATGAAATAAAATTAAGATTTTCATCAATGTCGTGGATTGAATTCAGGTCATTCTTCAAGTTCTGAGATTCTAATCTATTATTTATTATTTCTTTGTAAAGTGGCCAGTTTGATTTTTTATAATCAAATTTTTTCTGAGCCTCATATTGAAGGAATACTGTAAAATTGATGGTGGTTACAACTGGGAGATGGTTAGAATTCAACTCATTAAGGCATTCAACCTTAGTAACAGGAAATACGTTATTTGTCAGAAAGATATCTTGTGCTAAACCTTCCAATTGGACTTAAATGGGTTGGAGAGCTGGGAGCTATTATGACGCAGCTGTTAAATTTACCGACAATTGTTGTAAGGTGCGACCACCGTTTTTGTTTCTGTGGCAGTTCCACATATTGTGGTGACAGTTAAAATCACCGCAAGCAATATATGCATCATTTCTATTTGAAATCCTCACCAAATCTGTTCTGAGGTTCTTATCGTTGGATTTTGGACAATAACAAGCAAACGCTTTTCAAATATTACTTCCGTTTTTTACTAAAATACCAATGCATTCTATAAATTTTAAATTTAAATCGGGTAGTAGTGAGTGGGAAATAGACTTTTTTATCAATATTGCTACTCCTCCTTTTTGTTGTGATTCGCGATCTTCTCTATATAAATTAAAATTTTGTATAGCAAATAAATCTTGAAATTTTAGGTGTGTTTCGGTTAGTAGCATTATATCTACTTCATATTTGTTTAAAAATTGAATGAGTTCAATTTTTTTTCGATTTAACACTCCTACAATTCCATGTAGCAATTATTAGATTACTTTTACGGACGCCCGACATATTTAAAGGCAAACTCTGCTACGGCATTGATTTGATCTTCTTTAGAATGACAATTTTTTAAAATTGATATAACCTCATTAAATATTTTAAACAATTCCGTTGTTGTAAACAATTTATTTTTATTCTCATCAGAATGAAGAGAATTATGTGAATGTGAATGAAATGGTGGATTACTGTTAGTTAAAACTTCGGCGAATGTACGTGTATTAGTAAATATTGTTGTTTGTGTTGGGGATAAAATAGATGATTGTAATTCTGAGTACGAGCTGTTAGTTTTAGTTAAATCTAAATAATTTTTATTATATATTTTTTGTGAAGCAAAATTTCTTACATTAAGCTGCTGTTTTAATTTCAAGTAGTCCAAACGATGTGGACATATGACTGAGTTGGATGCATGTTGACCTTGAAAGTTTGCGCAGATATGTTTTGTAGAATCCTCCATGACTGGGCATTCCTCTGTACCGTGGTTTAGAGAGCAAAATCTACATTTCGGTAGCATATGGCAATTGCTAATCACATGACCAAACATACTACATCTTAAGGATACTGATGGACCTTTGTTGTTAGACAGATTAAAATGTTCCCATTTGCAAACAGTGTGATAAATATGTTTGCATACATTTAGTTTGTTGAGTGTCACTGATCCTTTTTTAAAGGTGATAAAATATATACAGTCATCAGAAAATCGTGACTTTTTAGGTTTCGTCTGGTTAAGTTTTAATGGTTGTAAGCCTTGTTGTTTTAATTCTTCTTCGATTATTTTGTTATCAACAGAAGGAAATCCAAAAAAAACAAAACGAATTGCTTTATTTTCATCAAGTGCATGTGTAAAATATTGACTATCGATCTTGTTTAATGCATTAATCAATGTTGTATAGTTGTTCATCGAATAGCAGTAAATTTTTTTGCCAATCGTCATATTTTTAATATTAATAGTATATTATTGAATTAGGAGCTAAAGTCGTACTTTTTGTGTTGAGTCTATAGTTTGGCGGCCGACCGTAGGGAGGCCGACAATTATAGACGAAACACAAAAAGTCACTTTAGCTCCGAATTCAATACACTATTTTTTCGGCAAACGTTTAAATTTGTTTAAAAATATGAAATTAATGCATCAAATTTTTTAAAAATATGTTTTAGGTAATAAATTTTCTGAAATTAATTTTTTTTTATTTTTATTCATTAAAATGAACTGAAATGCATTCTGTTTTGAACAAATTAATAATATCATTTTATTTTACTTTACTGCCGCCGTAAAAATATGAAAATTACTTTACAGCCGCCGTAAAAATATGAAAATTACTTTACAGCCGCCGTAAAAATGTGGAAGTTACTTTACAGCCGCCGGCAGAAAAAGTAAAAATGACGTCACTTTTGCAGCCGCCGGCTAAAAAGTAAGACTTTAGCTACTCCCCAGCGGCAGTAAAGTTAAACTTTACAGCCGTTAGCCGAAAAAATTGTTTATTTTCAATTTTTTCATCAATTCATTAATTTGAATATAGTTTAATGTGCATACACCGGAGGTATTTTTATTTTTTTTTTTTGAATAGATAAAGAAGCCATACCTGTATTGGTGTTGTTGAACAAGTGGATTAAACGGATTTCTAACAGGAACCGTATACATCTTGGATTTTTTTTCGAGATTTGATTCATCGAGATCTTCTGCTGGTCTCTTATTACCCAGGTTTTCTGAACATGCCAAGGGCATGCGCACACTTATTTTTAACCACTATAAGCAATAGATTTAATATAAAACCACAGGCTAATTTTAATTTTGATAATATTTTATTATTTTTGATTAAAAGTTTATTTTATTTTAATTTTTATTTTGTTGTTGATTTACAACCGTACACGATGAAAATTGCGAGTCCCACCCCTTGTATCATATACGCATAAGGGAGCTATGTTAAAGCTTAGAGATATGTGACGATTTATGTAGGTAAATGATTTTTCGATTTAGGATCTTTCTAAATATGTCAGTCTATATTTCTGATTTGCAACCCTTTAGAAAGTCCCAGCCTGTGGATTATGCACGCATAAAGGAACTTTGTTCAAAAGTCGTTTTATGTTGGTGCATGATATAATCATATAGAAGCTTGCTAAAATATTTCACTTTATAATTCTGATTTGCAAAACGTTAGTAAGTAGCATCTTTTGTATCATATATGCATAACGGAACTAGTTTGAATGATTTTTCGATTTAGGAGCTTACTGAATATGTCACTCTTAATGTATGAGTTGCATTCCTTTAGTTTTATTTGAACCCATAGTGATCACACCGGGTCCAGATGACATCAGGTAACTTTTGAGTCATGGTAGCTTCAAAAATGTTTTTAGAAATAGATTTTGTGCAACCTTTGTTTGTAAACTGTTTGAAGATACTACAACAACTACCACCCGGATAGGAGCTGCAAATTTTAAACAACGAACCAATTTTGAAGCTGTATTGGTGAGCCAAACCTTGACTTGTTAACTTTGGTTTCAGTCTGGGCGAGTTGTAAATGCCTAGACTGAACCAAGATGCAGTTTATTATAATACGCGTTATTTACCATTCTAATGTATTGTAAAAATGTGCAAGCCTTGGTCCAAGCTTGGGCCGTTTGAAAATTTAAAAATATATAAGTGATATAGGTGATAATATGATAAAAAATGATATAATATATATTAATAAATTGAAATGATAGAAATATAATTAATGTAATTTGTAAGAGAATTTAAAAAATAGGGTTTGTTTAAATGTAAAATATGTTTTATTTTCCAAAACCTTATTTAATAGCACTTAGGAGCCCGAGCACTACAACACAAAAATGTTTAGCATAGTCTTTTTATAAAAACCATGTTACTAAAATAAACCGTTGTCTATTAAATTTACCATTTTTTTTATTTGAAAAAAAAGTTGCAACAAATTTGTTAATACATTTAAAACAATTGTTATTAAAAAAAATGACCTTATTAAATGGAGAACTTCTGCTGTGAACATAAAACCTTTTGTGTGTTCATAAAAAAATTGTACTATCTAATACATATATTATAAGATTGTTTAGATATAATGTTTTTCAATTTGATTCGTTAATTTGATTTTTTTATTTCTTTGATTTTGATTTTTTTAATTAATTCACTGACATAATAGTTTATTAATGGCGTATTCGATTTGCATCACTTTTCTGGTGTTAGTTGCTAAAAAACTGCATGAGTGTAGAATTCTGAATAAAACTTAAAAAAAAAAACCTGAAACTGATCCACTCAAAACTCAGTGTAAACAAACTACAACTGAAAAAAAATATTCAATGAAACTACAATTTAGCAGTTCAGTGGTCTTTTTTCGTCTGAACTATGTTTGTAAATAAATATGTTATTTGTAAATGTTTTAAATTCAATAAATACTTAGGCAAAACACCTCTATATTATCAAAAGCCTCTATTACTTCTACGAAGTTAACAATTTTACATAAGTTCCGCTTTTCCATGTAGTTGCATAAATTGCTTCCATTTCATCATCCGATGAATCTGAACTTGTTAAAAGTTCATTTACCACAAGATACTTTTGGTTTTGATTCTTTATTTGCATTTATTATTTAAATACAAAATTTGCAGTTGCTCAAAAAACTCACTCTATTTGACAGTTGAAAAAAGTGCAAACTCTGTTAGTTTTTATGTACTAAACTGGTAAACCGAACTTGAAAAACTTAAAATAAGCAATAAAACTTGTAAATCGAACATGAATAACTGCACTAGTGTAGTGAAACTTATAAACCGAATTTAAAACGCTGAAAAAGTTTTCACTAGTGCG
This sequence comes from Diogma glabrata, assembly GCA_963693315.1. Classification (NCBI taxonomy): domain Eukaryota; kingdom Metazoa; phylum Arthropoda; class Insecta; order Diptera; family Cylindrotomidae; genus Diogma; species Diogma glabrata. The sequence continues at coordinate 92,374 of CAVNZG010001732.1, forward strand.
CAAGAGTTGCGTAAATCGAACACGCCATAAGAAACTAGTTTCATCAATCTGTTTAGAAAACGACCCGCGAAGCGGGGAGTTTTCTAAGGAATAAGTGCGATAAAACGTCTTATGAAACGAGTTTTTTATACTATTTTTTCTATTTTGCATTTTTTGTCTTGAAATTTAAAAAAATGTGTATTTTATTAAAAAATCCTCAATTTTAAATTTTGTTTTATTTTTCTGGTGATTGGTAACACATTTGATATTTGAAACAATTGAAATTGGAAAAGTTTGTGTCAAATTGAAATATTGTTTATATAATTATTCGTTTTAATTTTCACTGACGTTTGTATGACCAATGTGACCAACCTTGAAAAACTAAACTTTGCGTATCGTAATGAAGGCCATTACGATACGCAGTTGGGTATAGTGACTTTATTTTAGACGCAAAATAGAGAAAAATACTTTTGAATCTAGTTCCGTTATGCATATATGATACAAAAGGTGACACTTACTAACGTTTTGCAAATCAGAATTATAAAGTGACATATTTTAGTTAGCTTCTATATCGTTATATCACTCACCGACATAAAACGACTTTTGAACATAGTTCTCTTATGTGCGTATAACCCACAGGGTGGGACTTCCTAAAGGGTTGCAAATCAGAAATATAGATTGACATATTTAGTAAGATCCTAGATCAAAAAATCATTTCCATATATAAAACGATCCGAATCTCAATGCGTTGAATGATAAAAGGTGTGGCACTTTCTAAATGGATGCAAATCAGAAATATAGACTGACATATTCAGTAAGCTCCTAAGTCGAAAAATCATTTACCTGCATAAAACGATACATATCTCTTTGCTTTAACATAGTTCTCTTATGCGTGTATAGTTTAAAGGGTGGCTTTTTCTAAAGGGTTGCAATCAGAAATATATAAAGACTTATTTAGACCTAAATCGACAAATCATTTACCTATATGAAACGATCAGATTCTCATACGCTTGTATTGTACAAGGGGTGGCTTTTTCTAAAGGGTTACAGATCAGAAATAAAGAGTAACATATTTAGTAAGGTAAATTATTTACCTACAGAAAACGATCCGTATCTCTTTGCTTTAACATAGTTCCCTTACGCGTGTATGGTACACGGGGTGACTTTTCCTGAAGGGTTGCAATCAGAAACATGGTGTGACATATTTAGTAAGCTCCTAAATCAAAAAACGCTTTACCTACATAAAACGATAAATATCTCTGTGCATTAGCAGAGATCCCTTATGCGTGTATGATACAAGGGGTGGCACTTTCTAAAGGGTTGCATATCAGAAACATATTTAGTAAGCTCCTCAATCAAAAAACGATTAACCTACAGAAAACGATCCGTATCTCTTTGCTTTACCATAGTTCCCTCACGCGTGTATGGTATAAGTTGTGGCTTTTTCTAAAGGGTTGCAATCAGAAACATAGAGTGACATATATAGTAAGCTCCTAAATCGAAAAACACTTTACCTACATAAAACGATCCGTATCTCTATGCTTTAACATAGTTCCCTTACGCGTGTATGATACATGGGCTAGCACATTATAAAGGGTTGCAAATCAGAAATATGGAGTGACATATTTAGTAAGCTCCAAAAACGAAAAAATGATACACCTACAGAAAACGATCTGTATCTCTTTGCTTGACCATATTTCCCTTATGCGTTTATCGTACAAGGGGTGGTTTTTCAAAAGGGTTGCAATCAAAAATATAGAGTGACATATTTGGTAAGCTCCTTAATCGAAAAATCGTTTACTTACATAAAACGATCCGTATTTCTATGCTTTAACATAGCTCTTTTATGCTTATATGGTACAAGGGATGGCTTTTTTTAAAGGGTTGCAAGTCAGAAACATATAGTGACATATTAAGTAAGCTCCTAAATCGAAAAATCATTTAACAACATAAAACGATCCGTATCTCTATGCTTGACCATAGTTCCCCTATGGGTGTATGGTACAAGGGCTGGATTTTTCTAAAAGGTTGCAATCAGAAATATAGAGTGACATATTTATAAGCCAATGAATCAAAAAATTATTTCCCTAAATAAAATGATCGGTATCTCTATGGTACAAGGGGTTACTTTTTCTAAAGTGTTGCAATCAGAAATATAGAGTGACATATATAGTAAGCTCTTAAATCGAAAAATCATTTACCTACATAAAACGATCCATATTCTATGGTTTAACATAGTTCCCTTAAGCGTATATGGTACAAGGGGTGGCTTTTTCTAAAGGGTTGCAATCAGAAATATAGATCGAAATATTAAGTAAGCTCCTATTTCGAAAAATCACTTACCTACATGAAACGATCAGTATCTCTATGCTTTAACATAGCTTCCTTATGCGTGTATGGTACAAAGTGTGACTTTTTCTTAAGGGTTTCAATCAGAAATAAAGAGTGACATATTTAGTAAGCTCCTAAATCAAAAAATCACTTACCCATGTAAAACGATCCGAATCTCTATGCTTTAACATAGTTCCCTTACGTGTGTATGGTATAAAGGGTGGCACTTTCGAAAGGGTTGCAATAAAAAATATAGAGTGACATATTTAATAATTTCCTAAATCAAAAAATTATTTTCTTAAATAAAACGATCTGTA